>CM064539.1:1196007-1371007 GCA_032716605.1 Paralithodes platypus
TCTATATCATCTATTATAATAGATATATATATATATATATATTATATATTCTATATTACATATATATATTTATATATATATATTATTAACCCAATTCTAATGTGTATTTTGTCTTAGATACATACGAGGTCATGAAGGGCTCCGCGTTGCAAAATTATGAACAGTTTACAGGCTCGTGAGCTTTCCAGTTATCAAGCGTGGGCGATGGGAAAAGGAGGGTAGGGTCATAAGGTACTAAGCTACAAATCATAATACAAATTGAAGTACACGTTAATTATTTTACACTCAATATTTGTATATATCTCCATTTATATCTACAGTATTCCTGGTTATATACATATGGATAGGCTATACGTATAATTCTATATATATATAATCAGTAATCTATATCATATAATATATATATAATATATGATAGTTTCTTTATACATCGGGTTGAAAAAAGCAGATGGCAATTTTCTGCGGTTGGAGGAATTTTATTATTCCAAAGTTTCCAGTCCTCGGATGAGTTTTGTCGCTTTTGGCAGGAAGTAGATGAAGGATATTAGCAAAATTCATTGTGGTACAGTGGTTCATAATTTAACATTATGATACCTGGTCCGACAACCCCACCAGGAACTAGAAGACGGATCCCAAGTTTTAGAAAATACCGGATACTCCAACTCCGACATCTCCAGCACCATCAACCACCATCCTTGCAAAAAAAAAATGTACATGACCCAAAGCCCTCCCAACATTGACCTTTTTTCGCCACCCAAATGAAATTAAGATTCTTCTTACCGCAATTACAATGTCCTCTAGCAACGACAAAAATGACGAAGGCCGTCTTAAAAGAAATAATCTCCAAGCATGTACACCCACACAAACCCGGGAAAACCTAAAATCAAAATTAATAATATTTATATTACAAATCCCCCAAGACCTTCCACCTACCTCGTTCGCCGCAACAAACCAGCCTCCACCAAGATAAAGAGCCCGATGACGTAGCGTTCACGGGTCATTTACCAACATACCTGTAATTATGAGGACCTGTGGTACCTCATTCCTATATTGGGTATGACGCAGCAATCGTCCCTTTTCACGTCGGTTAACTCTTCTCCTTCAGGCTGGGAGCCATCAAAGACCACTATCTCACACCCCCTAACCACCCTCACCTCAAAACACATCAAAGAGTTTAGAAGGAAACACACCACCATACTCGATGAAAGAAAGTGGGGGGGGGGGGGGGGGGGGGGGGGGGGGGGGGGACCCACAGGAGATTACCTATACTCCGAAAGCTTTATATATCCAAGCCGTACAAAATTCCCAACATCAACAACCAAACTCTGGACCTCTTTCAGATCCTTCCTTCTGCCAAAAGGCACTACCCTACAGGGACCTAACACCCCTCCTCGCCCCCCGGTGCCCTTGACGCACAAGCCCCCCGACCGCGCTAACCCGATCCTTCAGCTTCTGTCTTTCTGCAGGGCGCCACACAACTCTAGGCCACGCCCCCCTCGACACGCAGCACAATCAGCTTCGACCCCCACCTACTGACCACCATCCCGCATCCAGTGCGTATGCGTGGAAGCGGTTAAACCCCTTTCTTCTCTCTCTAGTTTAACGCTTCCACCAATAAGACAGGACTTTTGCCCCCTGTTTTCCGTCCGCCTCCTCTGATCCTCCACCCTCTATAGTATACCCTTCCTGTTTACGCTTTTATATCATTCCTTCCTTACTTGATAATGCTGGTTGTCCAGTGAAAACGCGTCGTATATCCCTTGTAAATTCATCATGTTACATTTATGTAACCCTCGTACCACCATGCATGAATTTTGCTACATCTCCACTTCATCTATCTTTCCTGCCACCCAGCGACAACTCATCAGAGACCTGGAAACTTTGAATAATAAAAATTTCCAACGCAGAAATTGCCATTTCTTTCAACCGCGTTATGTATTAAAGAAAATTTATTACCTGGCTTTAACTAAACTATTATATAATCTATATAGATGATTATCTATATATATATATATATATTATAATATATATATATATATATATATAACTATATATATATAACCGGTATACGTATATAGTCTATATTAAATATATATATATATATATATATAATATATAGTATATATATATATATATATATATATATATATATATCTAATATATATAGGTATATATTTAACTCCCGCCGGTCTATGGTATAGCTATATATATAATATATATCCATATAATAGTGTATATTATTATAATATAATATATATATATTATATCTATATATTATATATATATATATATATATATATATATATACAGTATATATATATATATATATATATATATATATATACTGTATATATACAGTATATATAGGCCTATACTGTATTGAGAAGGAGCCTAATTAGCCTATGTAACTAGTGCTCTCCCTATGTATAACTGATAATAAGCCTACGGTATCTAAAATGTATAATATATAAGTTTGAGATAGTTGGGTGCTGACTAGCGTAGACTATTAAGGTGATTAGCCTAGCCTATATATGAATCCCACACTAAACCATGGTTAGAACATCCCAGGTTCAAATTGCATTACTGGTAGGCTACAGTGCAGTACGGTACTAGTTCCGTTTTCTAAATCTGCAATAGTTAATATTCCCACAGATTAAAACAAAATAGAAAATTACTTCAGTCAACATTATGCGAAAATCCTGTTCTATTTTAATATGGATTATTTAATATAAATTAGTCCCTCTATAGAGGTTAAGATGAAAGTAAAGAGAAGTTTGCTAAGTAGTGAGTGTACCGAAATGTATATATTCAGCTAAAGGGCCCTTCACACAGTCAGGAGTGCGAGCTAGTGGGAGTCTAACAGGAGTCACTAAGAGTCACTAGGAGTCACCGATTTTCACCGCGAGCTAGTGGGAGTCTAACAGGAGTCACTAAGAGTCACTAGGAGTCACCGATTTTCACCGCGAGCGAGTAAGAGTCTAACAGTACTCGCTAAGAGTCGCTAGAGTCACTAGGAGTCATCGATCTTCACCGCGAATAGGCCCGCGAGTCCGAATTGTCCCCTACTCCTAGTGACTCTAGCTAGCACTCCCGACTGTGTGATGTACACAAACATATTCCTAAGAATATTAATGACAGGTAAACTCCTTAAGGGGAGATTTCCACTTGAGGGATTTTTTTCTGGACCCCTTTCTCCCTCATGTTTAGCCCTATTGCTTTTGAAATTTTAAGACCTTCGCCCTAGTAGTTTGGATATTTTAAGACATTTTGCCCCATTTCTGTCAATTTTAAGACCTTTCGTGCCGTTAAGGTGTCGATTTTTTCCTGGCGAGCGATAGCGAGCCTGTAATTTAAGAGCAACCGGCCTTCGGCCCGGACATTTTTCTACCGAAAAATGTACAAATGTATCTTGAAAGGGGGTCTAGGGGGTGTAATTTAAAGCTTGATGAAAAAGTAGGGAACAAACTAAATACCTCCCCCTAATGTAATATTACTGTCCATTAGCCTAGCTGGCTATGTAAACCTCCTAAGGCACTCTATCCACACCACTTCCCTCGCCTCTACCACCTCCATCCCTCTCTCTCTCTCTCTCTCTCTCTAACCCCCTCCCTACCCTCTCTCCTAACCCCCCCCCCCCCCCCCCACCCTCAACCAAGCCTCTCCATTGCACCTGCCACCTGGACTTCAAGGTCCCTTACCAACACTGATTACTCATCTTCCCTCCAGCCATGCACAAACAAAACCAACACACACACACACACACACACAAAAACATACACACACACACACGGGCTTTCACTAGACATACATGCACATACATACATACATACACATAAACAAAAACAACATACTCACACACGGACTTTCACTAGACATACACATACAAACATACACACACACACATACAAACTCACATACATACACACACACACAAACAAATACAACACACACACACACACACACACACACAACATACACTCACACACGGGCTTTCATTCGCTATCATGCAACAACGATTTTACACACACACACACTCACTACATTTCACTTACTTTCATGCAACAACGATTCTATACATACACACACACACACACATACATACACTCACACTATATTCCACTCACTCATGCAACTAAGACTCTATATACACACACATACATACATACACACACACACACACACACACATACATACACTCACACTATATTCCACTCACTCATGCAACTAAGACTCTATATACACACACATACATACATACATACATACACACACACACACACACACACACACACATACATACACTCACACTATATTCCACTCACTCATGCAACTAAGACTCTATATACACACACACATACATACATACATACACACACATACACACATACATACACTCACACTATATTCCACTCACTCATGCAACTAAGACTCTATATACACACACATACATACATACATACACACACACACATACATACACTCACACTATATTCCACTCACTCATGCAACTAAGACTCTATATACACACACATACATACATACATACACACACACACACACACATACATACACTCACACTATATTCCACTCACTCATGCAACTAAGACTCTATATACACACACATACACACACACACACACACACATACGCTCACACTATATGTCACTCACTTTCATACAACGAATCTATACATACACACAGACACACATACACTCACAAACCAGATTTCACTCACTCTCTCATGCAACTAAGACACTACAGTACATAGGCAATGACATACACACATAACAAAGCATATAGGCCTACTAACATGTACCAGCTTTCACTTACTCCCTTGTAGCTACCCATCTACACATAAATAGGCCTACACACACACACACACACACAAATACACTCACACTACATTCCACTCACTCTCATGCAACTACGATTACATACACACACATATACACACATACACACAAAAACACACACCATTCTTCTCAGCGATCCATAAGGCAGAAATAATCGTGTAGAAACAAACGTAGTTGTATCACTATCCCCCACACCCACACTTTACTATCTTCACCTCTCTCTCTCTCTCTCTCTCTCTCTCTCACCATTCTTCTCAGCGATCCATAAGGCAGAAATAATCGTGTATAAACAAACGTAGTTGTATCCCCACACACACACACACACTGTATCACCTTCGCCTCTCTCTCTCTCTCTCTCTCTCTCTCTCTCTCTCTCTCTATGATGTATTACGTGCTACGTCATTTGTTTAAAATAATTGTATTGTAAGAACAGCCATTGTATATTTAATGGATATAAAATAATCTGAATCTAAATCACCACTCTCTCCCTCTCTCTCACACACACACACTCACACTTCAGAGGACCATACAGTTCTCCCACAAGACCACGCTGAGATACCGGTACACTGGGACGAGTTGGCAATGGGGGAACAAGGAAGTGTGTAGTGGTAGTACAGTAGTATTTAATAATGGTACAAGAGTAGGAATAGAGTAATATTTGATGTTTGTAAAATATAATGTATGTACAATATTATAAAAAATAGTAATGGTGGTAGTGGTGGTAGTAGTAGGCTATTTAGTAATGGTGGTGGTAGTGGTATTTAGTAATGGTGGTGGTAGTGGTTATATTTAGTAATGGTGGTAGTGGTGGTAGTAAGGGTAGTAGTGGTAGTGGTTGTATTTAGTAATGGTGGTAGTGGTAGTAGTAGTAGGCTATTTAGTAATGGTGGTGGTAGTGGTATTTAGTAATGGTGGTGGTAGTGGTTATATTTAGTAATGGTGGTAGTGGTGGTAGTAAGGGTAGTAGTGGTAGTGGTTGTATTTAGTAATGGTGGTAGTGGTGGTAGTAGTAGGCTATTTAGTAATGGTGGTGGTAGTGGTATTTAGTAATGGTGGTGGTAGTGGTTGTATTTAGTATGGTGGTAGTGGTGGTCGTAAAGGGTGTAGTGGTAGTGGTTGTATTAGTGGTGTAGTGGTGGTAGTAGTATTAGTAGGTGGGTAGTGGTATTTAGTAATGGTGTGAGTGGTTATATTTCGTATGGTGGTAGTGGTGGTGGTGAGGGTAGTAGTGGTGGTGGTTTATTTAGTACTGGTGGGTAGTGGTGGTAGTAGGCGACTTAGTAATGGTGGTGGTATGGTATTTAGTAATGGTGGTGTAGTGGTTATATTTAGTAGTAGTGGTGGTAGTAAGGTAGTAGTGGTAGTGGTTGTATTTAGTATGGTGGTAGTGGTAGTAGGTAGGTTATTTATATGGTGTGTAGTGGTTATATTTAGTAATGTGGTAGTGGTGTAGTAATGTAGAGTTGTATTTAGTAATGGTGGTTAGTGGTGGTAGTATAGGCTATTTAGTATGGTGGTGGTGATGGTATTTAGTAATGGTGTGGTAGTGGTTATTTATAATGGTGGTATGGTGGTTAGTAAGGGTAAGTATGGTTTGGTTGTATTTAGTAATGGTGTTAGTAGGGTAGGCTATTTAGTACTGTGGTTGTGGTATTTAGTATGGTGGTGGTAGTGGTTTTATTAGGAATGTGGTAGTGGTGGTAGTAAGGGTAGTAGTGGTAGTGGTTGTATTTAGTAATGGTGGTAGTGGTGGTAGTAGTAGGCTACTTAGTAATGGTGGTGGTAGTGGTATTTAGTAATGGTGGTGGTAGTGGAGTAAGGGTAGTAGTGGTGTGGTGTATTTAGTAATGGTGGTAGTGGTGGTAGTAGTAGGCTACTTAGTAATGGTGGTGGTAGTGGTATTTAGTAATGGTGGTGGTAGTGGTTATATTTAGTAATGGTGGTAGTGGTGGTAGTAAGGGTAGTAGTGGTAGTGGTTGTATTTAGTAATGGTGGTAGTGGTAGTAGTAGTAGGTTATTTAGTAATGGTGGTGGTAGTGGTATTTAGTAGAAGTAAGGGTGGTAGTAAGGGTGGTAGTAGTATTTAGTAATGGTAGTGGTGGTAGTAGTAATAGTAGTAGTCAGTCAATCAATCAATCAATCAACTTTATTTCGTAGCCTATACAGTAAATACAAATATATACGGTATTACATATTGCAATATTTGTAATGATATATAAAAAGATATTCGGGATCGTTAAGTATGCAGAATGCACACAGAAATCTATACATACATCTTGCTATATTTAGACGATTTCGAGCAGTTTGAGAAGCTGTGGTAGTAAAAAGGGTTAAAGGAGATAGTACGAAGCCTGTTTACTGCTGAAGGCAATTTTTAAGCTGAATAAAATCGTATAACAAGTACCTAGAATCAAGTTAAAAGACGTTGCCGATAAGGAAAGGGTTAAAATGAATCAGTTGTTGGAAAATAAATCAACCAAATTAATTGTGAGAAAAGGGAGAAAAGGGACCAGAAAAACGACCCATCTCCCCTACAGAGTAAATTGTTAATAGCTAGGGTTTTTTTTGGGGGGGAGAAACAATGGCTCAGACAACCCTTGGAGGGTATATATACTGTAGATATGAGAGGACAAACGCTGGGGTAAAACGGAGACATATATATAGACACACATGCTTATGGTAGTCCATCGTAGTCCGATGATGACATTCCCTTCCTGCAAAGCAGGAAGAAAACCTGCGCATAGAAGAGTTTAGAGTGCCAAGGGAGGTGCGCAGTTCCAACTTCACTATCTTGGTACTGAACAGGGGTTGCTGATGGCAAGGGGGTGACCCAAGACGACCAGCTCCTGCTCAATACTGCATGGGACTGCCGGGATTCCAGTTTGTCGGAAACCGCCAGGACGTAACCCAAACGTCTGCTTTTCTCTCAGGGTGTGCTCCCCTAGCCTTTGTCTTACTAGACTAAACCACAAGGCAGTGGGTGTGTGCGGTTGTTGGTAGATGACAAGGATGCACATCATACCTCTAGGGGCCATCGCATGCCCCGAGATCCCGTATTGATTTAACCTGGGGTCGCAAGACACCCAGTTACCGTGTGTGGCCCCGGGGAGGCACAATAGGAGTCTTGGTGATGGAGAGGCTATGCACTGGCAGAGGGAGACTTACGCACTCGGCTCCCTTTTTCACCACAAGGGTTAGCCAGCGGCAGCAGCTGAAAGCGAGAATTGCATGCAAGCAAGCAGCACTACACCAACATGCTACTTTTTTTGTTTTGCGCTAGTAGCATCACATCACCCTGAGTGATAACATCTTTCCTACCTCCCCGTCCTCATTCAGACTCCCCTCCTGCCCTCGCCACTGCCCGCTAACCTTTCCTACCTCCCCATCCTCATTCAGACTCCCCTCCCGCCCTCGCCACTGCCCGCTAACCTTTCCTACCTCCCCATCCTCATTCAGACTCCCCTCCCGCCCTCGCCACTGCCCGCTAACCTTTCCTACCTCCCCGTCCTCATTCAGACTCCCCTCCCGCCCTCGCCACTGCCCGCTAACCTTTCCTACCTCCCCGTCCTCATTCAGACTCCCCTCCCGCCCTCGCCACTGCCCGCTAACCTTTCCTACCTCCCCGTCCTCATTCAGACTCCCGCCCTCGCCACTGCCCGCTAACCTTTCCTACCTCCCCGTCCTCATTCAGACTCCCCTCCCGCCCTCGCCTGTGTACACACCAGATGAGCAGCATAGGGGTGCAGATACATTTTTGACCGAGTGGACTTTAGAGTAAAAATTAAGAATAGACACACATACCGGTACACATACATACACACACACTCTACCCTACAAGGCCTGTAGCAAATATTCAAACCTTTAAGGGAGCTCAGACGGTATTGTGCAGAATAATTTACTGGTTCGGCTCAATGGTTTAAGGAAGGGGTTTAGTTTGCTCTCTAAACCTCTATCAAACTTTAAAAAAAACACCCCCAATAACCCCCCCCCCCCCTTCGATATAAATGTGTACATTTTTCGGTAGACAAATGTCCCGGCCGAAGGCCGAATCCTCTTCAAATATAGGCTCGCTATCGCTCGCCAGGAAAAAATCGACACCTAAATGGCACGAAAGGTCTTAATATTGGCAAAGAAATGGGGCAAACATCTTAACATCCGAAAACTAATGGGGCTAAACATGAGGGAGAAAGTGGTCCAGAACAGCGGCCCATGCCCTCTACAGAGTAAATTGTTAATAGCGAGGGGGTTTCTGAAACAATGGCTCAGACAACCTTGGAGGGTCTAGATATGGGAGGACTAACGCTGGGGTAAAACGGATACCGGTACATAGACACACATAGCGGTACATATATACACACACACACACACCTACCCACCCACACACACTCTCTCTCTCTCTCTCACACACACACACACACACCTACCCACCCACGCACACTCTCTCTCTCTCTCACACACACACCTACCCACCCACCCACACACACACACTCACTCTCTCTCACACACACCCACCCTCCCACCCACACACACACTCTCTCTCTCTCACACACACACACCTACCCACCCACCCACACACACACACACCTACCCACCCACCCACACACACACACACACAGGTTGGGTTAGCACCGCCCCGTATATTGTCCAAGAGACCGAGGAGTGATAAAGAGGTGTTAATTAAATAAGCTGCCGTGCTGTGATTTATTATCAATGGAAGTGGCTCAATGGCTTCAATATAGTCACTAAGGTCTGGATCATAATTTATACACACACACACTCACTCACTCACTCACTCTCTCACACACACACCTACCCCCACACACACACCTACCCACCCACCCACACACACACACAGGTTGGGTTAGCACCGCCCCGTATATTGTCCAAGAGACCGAGGAGTGATAAAGAGGTGTTAATTAAATAAGCTGCCGTGCTGTGATTTATTATCAATGGAAGTGGCTCAATGGCTTCAATATAGTCACTAAGGTCTGGATCATAATTTATACATACACACACACTCACTCTCTCTCTCTTTCGTAAACCATCAACAAACTCGTTTATACACTCTGGACACACACTCTCTCTCTCGTAAACCATCAACAAACTCTCTTAAACACTGGACTCTCACTCTCTCTCTCACTGGTCCTTGAGAGAAACTATCACTACTCCCAAGTTTACAAGCGAAAGGGAGAGGGGGTTGGAGGAAGGAGGAGGAGGAGGAGGGGGAAGAAGAGGAGGTAAAGAGTTTGGCAAATAAGTAGTGGTAGTGGAGAGAAAGAGAGAATGTAGTGCTGCAGTGCGTGTGTGTGTGTCACGTGACTGTATGGCATTGTTGGCACTAAGGTTGGCACGGGCAAGGTATCACTGGAGGGGGAGAGGAGGGGAGGTTGGAGAAGGAAGAAAAGGAGGAAGTGAACAAGCAAATAAACAACGGTAGAAGGAGCATGATGAGAAGTAAACAATGGAAGAAAAACAACTGGAGAAAATATACTGTAAACGCGTGGATGGCCAAACGGAAGTAAGAAGAAGACGAAGACGAAGACGAAGAAGAGGAGGAAGAAGAAGAAGCAGATGACGAAGAAGAGGAGGAAGAAGAAGACGAAGAAGAAGACGAAGATGAGGAGGAGGAGGAAGAAGAAGAAGAGGAAACAGGAAGGACAGAGAACGCATATAGCCTAAACGAAAACAGGAATGAAGGGAAAACAGATAAACAAAACAAAAATAAGAAAGCAAAACAGGCAAATAGGAAAAAACCAAGAGGGGAAAAAACAGAAAAAAAAATAAAAAAAAAAATAAAGAAAACGAAAACAAAAATGAAAGAAAAATGAAAGAAAATAAAAGTACCACAGGAAAGCATGAATGACAGAAAGAAAAACGAAAACAAAAATACACTAATGCCAAAAAAACATTCTAGTAGCCTTACCTTAGGTTACCTTAGGTTGTGTTCGCCACTCTCCTAGCAGCACCGAGGAGCGCGTCGCCCCTCGTTGTGGGTTGAGCCTACGGTACGGTACGGTATATACACCAAAATAGCAAATGTTCCTTCACTAACGAACGAATATTGTAGTTACCGGTACCATGCCAGAGAACATGAGAAACCTGATGGACGTGCCAACGGAAGTATTCAAAAAAGCCTTGGACAACCATCTCAAGTCGGTGCTTGATCAGCCATACTTAACGGGGGGGAGAGCTGTCCCCTCGAATAGCCTGCTGCAGCAAACATACTCGGGGGGAGCAACTCTCGCCGAGGCCGTAATAATAACCATATCGTATTATAAGACTGTGATGCCCAAACCAATTCAACGATTTTCCCCCACATGAGGGTGTTAGTAGCTCTTTATCAACCAACGCTCACTACCTGATAACCTTATCTACACACACACACACACACACACATAGGCTACACACTGTACCGTACGCTCTGGTTCCATACTCTACACCAAGGTCAAATGCTCTACACACACACACACACACACACACACACACACACACACCCCCCAAACCACCAACCCAAAAAAAAAACAAACCACACACACACACACATTACACGCTCGAAATATACCGAGTATTATTATTATTATTATTATTATTATTTATTATTATTATTATTATTATTATTACACACGGTACCCCATCATCCCCATTTTAGCCACAGACAGAAAACACTCACAACATTACATCTATAACCCCCCCCCCCCCCCCCCACCCACACACACGCACACACTGTAGCCTATACCTTTATCCCCCGCCCCTTCCTAAGCCTAGCAAAACACACACACAATGTACCGCGTATAATCTGGTTCATAACTTAGTGGTAGTGGTAGTGGTAGGGGTAGTGGTAGGGGTAGGGGTTAGTTGTTGGTCTATTTATATACCGTATTGATTGATTTATCTAGGTTATAGGCCTATTTTGGGTGGATGGGACTCGTTAGCCTTGGTCGGCAACTCATCTAGGGGAGACAACTTTATACAAATCCGGGTGGATGGGACTCGTCAGCCTTGGTTGGCAACCTGTCTAGGGGAGTAAATCTGATACAAATCCGTACTGCTTACCTAAGGGTAAGGCAGGTTAGTGGATGGATTAGCCGAACACCACTGTAGAAAAATAGTGCTAACAAGATACACAGAGGGTCTCGGAGTCGGACGGATCCAAAATTGAGTGGTCAATCCTGTAAGTCCTTCACTAAACTGGCTCGGGTTGTCCCTCTCACAGGGAATAGGTCCGCTTGGGGGCATTCTGTGTATGGCCACCCTCGTAAGGGGAGTAAGGCGTCCGGCAATAGATAGATAGATAGATAGGCCTATATTTTCTAGTTTCCTCGCTAGACCTCAATCTTTAAAAAAAAAAAAAAAAAAAAAAAAAAAAAAATAGACCCCCCTTTCAAGAAATCGTCAAACTCCTTCTTTCCAATACTGTACCGTACACCACAATTTTTGTTTTGGCTCTCTCTCTCTCTCTTACAACTTCGGGGGGACACTTGTTACAAGAAACTTTGCATTTTGTCTCCTTCATACAGAGAGAGGAAAAAAAAACTATTCACGTGCAGAAATCTACAGACAGACATTCTTTAAATCGTAGACTTCAACTCTTAAGGGGAGGTATTTAGTGTGTTCCCTAGGCCTCCATCAAGCTTAAATTACACCCCATTGAGCCCCTTTCAAGATAAATTTGTACATTTTTCGGTAGAAAACTGTCCCGGCCGAAGGTCGGTTCCTCTTAAATTACAGGCTCGCTATCGCTCGCCAGGATAAAATCGACACCTGAATTGCACGAAAGGTCTTAATATGGGGTGAAAGTTCTTAAAATCGCTAAACTAATGGGGCAAACGTTTTATAATATCAAAAGCAATGGGGCTTAACATGAGGGAGAAAGGGGTCAAGAAAAAAATCCCTCAAGTGGAGATCTCCCCTTAATACTATGACCACCACCACCACCATCACCACCATCAACACTACCACTATAGGCAGCGCCAACCAACTTGCCAATGATCTTGATCCCTTACCTCTCTGTAACTCAAAAGGGCCTAGAGCAAACTGGCTGTAAATATCCACACCTATTTCCTGGTGAACTCTTCCCAAATGATAGAAACGTCAGCCCGATTGTTTTCATTAATTTCGAGTTAAGGGGTCAAGAATATTGTCAAGTTCGCTGGCGCTACCTATACCACCAAGTGCACACCCTCATCATCACAGCTGCCTTCCTTCATCACACCAACGACTTCTTCCTGTGTTGTAGAACCGACACTATTATTACAGTATCACTACTATCATCACCACTGTTTATATTATCACCACCACCACCACCACTATTGTTTATATTATCACCACCACCACCACCACCACTACTGTCTATATTATCACCACCACCACCACCACTACTGTCTATATTATCACCACCACCACTATTGTCTATATTATCACCACCACCACCACCACCACCACTATTGTCTATATTATCACCACCACCACCACTATTGTCTATATTATCACCACCACCACCACCACCACTATTGTCTATATTATCACCACCACCACCACTATTGTCTATATTATCACCACCACCACCACCACCACTATTGTCTATATTATCACCACCACCACCACCACCACTATTGTCTATATTATCACCACCACCACCACCACTATTGTCTATATTATCACCACCACCACCACCACTATTGTCTATATTATCACCACCACCACTACCACTATTGTCTATATTATCACCACCACCACCACCACTATTGTCTATATTATCACCACCACCACTACCACTATTGTCTATATTATCACCCACCACCACACCTATTGATATATCACCACCACCACACCACCACTACTGTCTATATTATCACCACCACCACCACTACTGTCTATATTATCACCACCACCACCACCACTATTGTCTATATTATCACCACCACCACCACCACTATTGTCTATATTATCACCACCACCACCACCACTATTATCACCACCACCACTATATATATCACCACCACCACCACCACTACTGTCTATATTATCACCACCACCACCACCACTATTGTCTATATTATCACCACCACCACTATTGTCTATATTATCACCACCACAACTATATTATCACCACCACCACCACCACTATTATCTATATTATCACCACCACTACCACCACCAATACCGGTACATGTCACCATCCATTATCAACCAGACCTTATCGTTGTGGCAAGGTGTACAGTCGCGCTAATAAGTTATGTCACAGCTGTCATTTCGTTTTACTTGCTCTGTGCTGTATTAATGTCTGTCAGATGTTGAATAGAGTGGGTAAGTGTAGGAACATGTTTGTATAGGCTATTTCACTCGATATGAAGAAATGAAGCTTAGATATTGCTGATACCAACTAATGATCAAAACATACTTGGTGCCGAGACATCACTTATTAGAGCGACTGTACTCAGGCTCATTCCCCATTATTAGGCTATTGTTTTATTGGATTTATTAAGGTAATTTTTAAACATCTCTTGGTTGAATAAAGCAAAGTTCATGATGAGAGAGAGAGAGAGAGAGAGAGAGAGAGAGAGAGAGAGAGAGAGAGAGAGAGAGAGAGAGAGAGAGAGAGAGAGAGAGAGAGAGAGAGAGAGAGGTACAAGGGGACAGCGGGAATATTGATCACACTCACCCACACGCATACGCACGCACCATACGCACATACACATGCACCATACGCACAGACTCACCCACATACGCACACTCACCCACACGCACACACACACGCGCCATAAGCACGTACGCACCATAAGCACGTACGCACCATAAGCACGTACGCACCATAAGCATGTACGCACCATACGTACGTACGCACCATAAGCACGTACGCATCATAAGCACGTACGCACCATAAGGGCGGTGCGCTCTTCGGTGCCACTAGCAAGAGTGGCGAACTCCACATAGCTGAACATAGGTAGGTACGCACGTACGCACCATAAGCACGTACGCACGTACGCACCATAAGCACGTACGCACCATAAGCACGTACTCACCATAAGTACGTACGCACCATAAGCACGTACGCACCATAAGTACGTACGCACCATAAGCACGTACGCACCATACGCTCACACGCACATACTCACCTACACGCACCTTACGCATACACACACACGCACCATACGCTCAGGGGGGATTGACACACAAATACACATACAGGTACGCGGACACTGGGATGCTTCTCTCTCTCTCTCTCTCTCTCTCTCTCTCTCTCTCTCTCTCTCTCTCTCTCTCTCTTGCATCGTTAGGTTTGTGTGGTCAGTGTATCTTTTGTACGGTAAATATCTCTCTCTCTCTCTCTCTCTCTAACAATTGTATATTCCACTCCTCTGTGAGACACATATAGGCCTACTATAGTCTATTCGCTGTAAGTAGGCGAGAAATCATGACCTCTATCCTCTGTAACTAAAAAACGACTAGAGTAATCGAGCAAATATGTCTACCATTTGGGAAGAGTCAGTCAAGGAATAGCTGTGGAAATGTACAGCCCATTTGTTCCAGCCCTTTTTGAGTTACAGAGAGGATAGAGTGCATGATGGCTCGCCTACTTACAGCGAATAGACTATAGTTAACTAAAGCTGCTATCCCAGTCCATCGCTCTCCAACCTAAGGGCACTACCGGTACTGCAGTCCCTACCTTCCAGCCCACATAGCCTATCTATACCGGTACCCTACTATTGTTACTGTTGTTGCTTGCTTTCCTGTGTATTCTATCAAGTAAGCCTCTGATGGAAGGAGGGATGGAAGGAGAGAGGGATGGAGGACGAGAGAGGAAGGGAGGGAAGGAAGGAATGGGGGAGGCAACGAGGAAGGGAGGGAGGGAGGTAGGGAGGGATACAACGAGGAGGGAAGGAGGGAGGGATGGAAAGAGGGAAGGAGGGAAGGAGGGAGGTAGGGAAGGAGGGAAGGGGAAGGAGAGTAGGAGGAAGGGAGGGAAGGAGCAGAGAAGGAGGGAGGGAGGAAGGGAGAGAAGGAGGGAAGGAGAGGGAGGAAGGAGGAAAGAAGGGAGGAAGGGAGAGAAGGAGGGAAGGGGAAGGAGAGTAGGAGGAAGGGAGGGAAGGGAGGATAGACTGGAACACAAAGGTAGCCTAGTACACACGATCTCCACTCTGGAAATTTCCTTTTAGGCTTCTCACCGTTATTTCATGCCATATTTAGTACATTACCGGTTCCCGTTATTACTGTATATATACGGTACTGTTATATACCGGTATCTATCTATCTATCTATCTATCTATATGCTCAGGCCCAATCCCCACTTTTCATATTTTTTTTCTATTTTCTATGTTATTGTTTTGTTATTTTTTTGTTTTAATCTATTTTTATTTGTTCATCTATTGCTATTTTTTTTAGTTTTCTCCCTAGACCTCCATCAATCTTTAACCCGCCCCCCCCCCCCCCTTTCAAGATACATTTGTACATTTTGGGTAGAATAATGTTTCTCTTAAAATTACAGGCTCGCCTGGAAAAAATCGACACCTAAATGGCACGAATGGTCTTAAAATTGACAGAAATGAGGCGAGGGTTCTTAAAATCACCAAACTAATGGGGCAAGCGTCTTTAAATCTCACAAGCAATGGGGCTAAACATGAGGGAGAAAATAGAGGTTCAGAAAAAAATCCTCCAGGTGGAAATCTCCCCTTAAATGAATATATATATATATATATATATACGGTATAAGAAGGAATACGAGAAAATTTATATGAAATAATAACATTATGTTTTTTCTCCACCAACCAACCAACTTCACCTCTAAACTCAATTAATGAAATCAACAAATACATGTGGCACTCCTCCCAGGACTCGAACCTAGGATACTCCCATCGAAATTCCGCGCACTCATGCATTATAAGCTATCAAGACAGTTAGTTAAGGGGAGGTTTTTAGTTGATCCCCTAGACTTCCATCAAGCTTAAAATTACTCCCCCTTGACCCCCTTTCAAGATAAATTTGTAAATTTTTCGGTAGAAAAATTTCCCGGCCGAAGGCCGGCTACTCTTAAATTACAGGCTCGCTATCGCTCGCCAGGATACAATCGACACCTAAATGGCACGAAAGGTCTTAAAATTGACAGAATGGGGCGTAAATTATAAAATCGCCAAACTAATGGGGCAAACGTCTTAAAATCTCAAAAGCAATGGGGCTAAACATGAGAGAGAAACGGGTCCCCAAAAAATCCCTCAAGTGGATATCTCCCCTTAAGCCGGTATCACACAAGAGCTTTTATAGTCAACATTCCATGATCAACCTTTTTCTGGCAACATTTCTGGAATATTTTGCACTGGTATCGGAAACTAGACTGATGACAGATGAATTTAGGCAACTGAATTGTCTTAAATGTTGACCAAATAAGCTGCCAGACCAGTGTTGAGCATAAATGTTAAGTGAAAAAGTGCTCGTGTGATACCGGCTTTAAGGGGAGATCTCCACTTGAGGGATTTTTTTCTTGACCCCTTTCTCCCTCATGTCTAGCCCCATTGCTTTTGACATTTTAAGATGTTCGCCCCATTAGTTTGGCGATTTTAAGAACTTTCACCCCATTTATGTCACTTTTAAGACCTTTCGTGCCATTTAGGTGTCGATTTTTTCCTGGCGAGCGATAGCGAGCCTGTATTTAAAGAGGAACCGGCCTTCGGCCGAGACATTTTTCTACCGAAAAATTTACAAATTTATCTTGAAAGGGGGTCAAGGGGGTGACATTTTAAGATTACTGGAGGAGTAGGAAACAAACTAAAAACCTCCCCTTAAGAACTATTATTATTACTATTATTATTATTATTATTATTATTATTATTGTTATTATTATCATCATTATTATTCCCTGTTCTTGCTCTGTCTTGAGTCGGCCGCCCCCAAGAAAAAAGGGAAAACAAAAATAATAAAATAGAAAATAAAAATACAAAAAATGGGGATTGGGCCTGAGCATATAGATAGATAGATAGATAGACAGATAGATAGACAATGTTCAATACAAAAAATGGGGATTGGGCCTGAGCATATAGATAGATAGATAGATAGATAGATAGATAGACAATGTCCAATACAAAAAATGGGGATTGGGCCTGAACATATAGATAGATAGATAGATAGATAGATAGATAGATAGATAGATAGATAGATAGATAGATAGATAGATAGATAGAGATAGATAGATAGATAGATATACAATGGTCTATAAAGATTAAAAAAGAATGGACTAGGCTTTCGTGAGACACCTATAGAAGACGCCACCACCATCTGCGGTATAGAAGAACTGTTAATCCCATCATCCGGGAGGGCCCTTGTGTTGTCAGGACCCCTTTCTCCCTCATGTTTACCATATTAGTTTAAGGATTTGAAGACGTTCGGCCCATTAGTTTGGCAATTTTATTACCTTTCGCCCCATTTCAATTTCAAATTTGATTTGATTTTCTTTATGATTTTGACAGCAGGATAAATGTGTACATTTTTCTATCGAAAAATGTCTCCGGATTTCTTCATACAATGCACACACACATACACCCCCCCCCCCCCTCCCCCCCACCCACACCCACACACATACACTTTAAAGCCCAGGCCACCAAGGTCAAGGCTTGGTCACACATCACCACAGGCCACAGCAAAGAAAATGTAACATCAGGTCTGCTAAACGAAACAAATATATATACAAAATAATATAAAACACAAACAAATCCACCCCCACACACATACAAACACCCACCCACCCCACCCACCAACACACACACACATCCACCCACACATACAAACACCCACCCACACATACAAACACCCACCCACACACACACATCCACCCACACACACACACCCACACCCACCCACACACACACCCACATACGCTCACACCCACACAAACACCCACCCACCCACACCCCCCCATCCACCCACCCACACACACACAAACCCTCACACACACTTTAAGGGGAGGTTTTTAGTGTGTTCCCTAGATTTCCATCAAGCTTAACATTACAGCCCCTAGACCCCCTTTCAAGATAAATTAGTACATTTTTCGGTAGAAAAATTTCCCGGCCGAAGGCCGGTTCCTCTTAAATTACAGGATCGCTATCGCTCGCCAGGAAAAAAATCGACACCTAAATGGCACGAAAAGTCTTAAAATTGACATAAATGGGGAGAAAGTTCTTAAAATCGCCAAACTAATGGGGCGAACGTCTTCTAATATCAAAAGCAATGGGGCTATAACCATGAGGGAGATTAGGGGTCAAGACAAAACAAAAAAATCCCTCAAGTGGAAATCTCCCCTTAAACCCAGACCACAGCAAAGAAAATGTAACCTCCGCTAGACTACTAAACGAAACTAGAAATTATTATCAAATATAATATAGATAGATAGATAGATAGATAATATACCCTAGTTCACTTTAAGGGCAGATGGCTCGCTGTTCCGTTCACCCCATCTCCCTCATATTTAGCCCCATTATTATTATTAGCCTATTCAGATTTTAAGACATTCGCCCCATTAGTTTGGTGATTTTAAGACCTTCCGCCCCCCCCCCCCCCCCACATTTCTTTGTTAATATTAAAACTTTTCGTGTCATTTAGGTGTCTATTTTTTCCTGGCGAGCGATAGCGAGCCTGTAATTTAAGAGGAACCGGCCTTCGGCCAGGACATTTTTATATAAAAAAATGCACAAATTTATTTTGAAGGAGGTGGGGGGGGGGGGATGACCTGCTTGTTTTCTCTCCTTTTCTCTCTTTCTCTGGCTTGAAGGAGGGTCTTGGGCGGGTGTTTTTATAAGATTCATGGAGGTCTAGGGAGAAAGCTTTAAAAAAATATATATATATTCACAAATGATCAAATAAATACGGCCATCCCCCCTTAAGGGGAGGTTTTTAGTTTGGTCTCTAGATATCCTTCAAGCTTAAGATTACACCCCCTTGAGCCCCTTTCAAGATAAATTTGTACATTTTTCGGTAGAAAAATGTCCCGGCTGAAAGCCGGTTCCTCTTAAATTACAGGCTCGCTTTCGCTCGCCAGGATAAAATCGACACCTAAATAGCACGAAAGGTCTTAAAATTGACAGAAATGGGTTGAAAGTTTTTCAAATCGTCAAAATAATGGGGCGAACGTCTTAACATTAGGAAAACAATGGGGCTAAACATGAGGGAGAAAGGAGTCAAGAAAAAAATCCCTCAAGTGGACATCTCCCCTTAAGTAAATAAATATACAAATATATAAATATATATTTCTCCATACAATGCTGGCTCGCTATCGCTCGCCAGGAAGAAACCGACACCTGGATGGGGATAAACATCTCAAAACAGTTGGCTGAATGGGGCCGAATGGATACAAGGCAGGGAAAGAGAGAAAAGGAGAGAAAGATAAAAAAAAAAAAAAAAAAAAAAAAAAAATGACCCCCCCCCCTTAAACTCTTCCTCCCTCCCATCCTTCCCAGCGGTAAGAGGGGATATATACGTATATACATATATATACCGGTATATATATATACCGGTATATATATTTATTATCCTTAGTTCCCATGACCTCCATCAAGCTTTAAAAAAAATAAAAAAAAAAAAATAAAAAAAAAAAAACACACACACACACACGCGCGCGCGCGCGCGATCCCTCTTCTAGATAAATTTGTAAGATTTTCGGTAGAAGAATGTCCCGGCCGAAGACTGGTTCCTCCTAAATTACTATCGCTCGCCAGTAAAACATAGACACCCAACTGGCACAAAAGGTCTTAAAATGGTCATACTAATGGAGCGAACGTCTTAAAATCTCAAAAAAAAATAGGGCTAAACATGAGAAAGGGGTCCAGAAAAAAATAAAATCTCCCTTGAGAGCCAAGGTCGCGGTCTGTGTGTGTGTGAGAGAGAGAGAGAGAGAGAGAGAGAGAGAGAGAGAGAGAGAGAGAGAGAGAGAGAGAGAGCGAGAGCGAGAGCGAGAGAGAGAGAGAGCGAGAGAGAGAGCCTTCTGAATCTGAATAAAATCCTCTCAACATAGATACCGTAGCCAGAGCATCCCATACAAAAGGCGGCACCGGTAGTAAAGGGGTTCAGGGGAGATTTCCACTTGAGGGATTTTTGTCTTGACTCCTTTCTCCCTCATCTTTAGCCCCATTGCTTTTCTAATTTTAAGACGTTCGCCCCATTATTTTCACGATTTTAAGAACCTTCGACCCATTTCTGTCAATTTTAAGACCTTTCGTGCCATTTAGGTGTCGATTTTATCCTGGCGAGCGACAGCGAGCCTGTAATTTAAGAGGAACCGGCTTTGAGCCGGGACATTTTTCTACCGAAAAATGTACAAATTTATCTTGAAAGGGGCTCAAGGGGGTGTAATCTTAAGCTTGATGGATATCCAGAGACCAAACTAAAAACCTCCCCTTAAGGTTCCCACGGGTTCATTAATAGTGTATGAGTTTCCCGTTATCGTACCTTTGTGTATGCTAAAGCCGGTATCACACGAGAGCTTTTATAGTCAACATTCCATGATCAACATTTTTCTGGCAACATTTCTGTGGAGTATTTTGTCTTGGTATCGGAAACTAGACCGATGGTAGATGCATTTAGGCGACCGAAATAATCTAAATGTTGACCTCATAAGCTGCCAGACCAGTGTTAAGGATAAATGTTGAGGGAAAAAGCGCTCGTGTTGATACCGGCTTAAGGGGTGGGGGTGTGGGGGGGGGGGGGGTTCTGTACGGTCGCGCTAATAAGTCATGTACCAGCTGTCCTTACGTTTGGCTCGCTCTGTGCTGTATTCACGTCTGTCAGATGTTGAATAGGGTGGATAAGTGTAGGAACATGTTGGTATATCTCACTCAAGCTAATAAGTCATGTCCCAGCTATCATTACGTTTGGCTCGCTCTGTGCTGTATTAATGTCTGTCAGATGTTGAATAGGGTGGGTAAGTGTAGGAACATGTTGGTATATCTCACTCAAGCTAATAAGTCATGTCCCAGCTGTCATTACGTTTGGCTCGCTCTGTGCTGTATTAATGTCTGTCAGATGTTGAATAGGGTGGATAAGTGTAGGAACATGTTGGTATATCTCACTCAAGCTAATAAGTCATGTCCCAGCTATCATTACGTTTGGCTCGCTCTGTGCTGTATTAATGTCTGTCAGATGTTGAATAGGGTGGGTAAGTGTAGGAATATGTTGGTATATTTCACTCAAGCTAATAAGTCATGTCCCAGCTGTCATTACGTTTGGCTTGGCAAGTTGCTGTATTAATGTCTGTCAGATGTTGAATAGGGTGGGTAAGTGTAGGAACATGTTGGTATGTCTCACTCAAGCTAATAAGTCATGTCCCAGCTGGCATTACGTTTGGCTTGGCAAGTTGCTGTATTAATGTCTGTCAGATGTTGAATAGGGTGGGTAAGTGTAGGAACATGTTGGTATATCTCACTCAAGCTACTAAGTCATGTCCCAGCTGTCATTACGTTTGGCTTGGCAAGTTGCTGTATTAATGTCTGTCAGATGTTGAATAGGGTGGGTAAGTGTAGGAACATGTTGGTATGTCTCACTCAAGCTAATAAGTCATGTCCCAGCTTGGCTCGCTCTGTGCTGTATTCACGTCTGTCAGATGTTGAATAGGGTGGGTAAGTGTAGGAACATGTTGGTATATTTCACTTGATATGAAGAAATAAAGCTTAGATATTGCAGATACCAATTATTGATCAAAACATACTTGGTGCCGAGACATCACCTATTAGGCCGACTGTAGGCTACACTTTTCTTCCACATGTCTAACCCCGTTGGTTTTAAGATTTAAAGACGCTTGTCCCATTAGTTTAGGCGATTTTAAGACTTTTCGCCCCATTTGTTTGTCAATATTTTGATCTTACGTGCTATCTAGGTGTCAATTTATTTTTCCTGGCGAGTGATGGCGAGCATGAACTTTAGGAATAACCGGCTTGGGCTGGTACATTCTTATACCGAAAAATTAACAATTCTACAGTACTGGTATCTAGAAAGAGAGAGAGAGAGAGAGAGAGAGAGAGAGAGAGAGAGAGAGAGAGAGAGAGAGAGAGAGAGAGAGTTTATAACACAGAAAGGGTTAAGAGGATTCAGTTTATTATATTGTGTTCAGGGTTACCATTAACAGATAATATGCAGCTTAGGAAGAATCCATATAAACGATACATTGGGAGA
Organism: Paralithodes platypus; assembly: GCA_032716605.1. NCBI lineage: Eukaryota > Metazoa > Arthropoda > Malacostraca > Decapoda > Lithodidae > Paralithodes > Paralithodes platypus. Next base: position 1,219,008 of record CM064539.1, read on the forward strand.
AATGTGTCCACTGATATTTTAAGCTAACTCCAACCTAAATAAAATCGCCCAAGCTAGTAAAATATATATATATATATATATATATATATATATATATATATATATATATATATATATATATATATATATATATACCGGTATATATATATACCAGTACCGGGTACTTTGTAACTGTCATCTTAATAAAAAAAAAAGTGTATGAGAAAAATAAATACTTTGGGGCTAAGTAGGCCTACGTACTTCCATTAACCCATGCCAAAGAGTGATTATTCCAAACCCAAACAAATTCTCTAGTCGGTTTCAAAAGTACTAGCTACATCAAGGTCTAAGGTAGCTATATAGGCTATACTGTATAGGCTAGGCTAATGCTTGAGAAGAGAAAAATGAACTGCGGCACCGCGGTATACAATCACCACAAGGACTCGTGCACTAGACACAAGTCAGACATACCGGTACTGTACCGTACGGTCGGGGTTAATAAGTGTTGTCAGATATTTCACAAAGTTTCGGACACTGACTAATACTCTGAAGGATGAGCACTTTTCCCAGTAACTATAAAGATACCAATAACACTTCTTGAGCGAAAACCACTGGAATCTATGACAACATCTCGGGCCGTGGTGGTCAAGTGGTGAGCACGCTCGCGTGTGAATCTGAAAGACCCGGGATCGAATCCCTGCCACGGCGGACATTTAGTGGGTGCGGTAGTACGTCCTAGCATGTTTCACATGCTTGCACCCAGTCAGGGGACATCCTGACGACGTATACAGACAAAACACACATAACAAAGCCACTCCAACACCTTCCTCTCTCTCTCCAACACCCCTTCTCCCCTCTCAACACTCTTTTCTGAGCTAGTGCCGATAAAAATGGCATGTGCAGTCCTGTAAAGAGGTAAAGATATTAGCGGCGGATCCCCAGATCGACCGTGGTGATTGTCACCTAAACATCTACAAAACAAAACAAAACACTTAATACCCCCGATTGTACATTCTCCCCAGTATCCCACACTTCTATAGGCTACCGTACGCTATTGGCAACCACAACCAGGTACTATTTGGATACTGATGAGAAGAAGCACATTACTGACCGTTTGCACACACACATGGGGTGAAGGTAGGGACAGAACAAGATAACATAGGAGAGAAGAAAGAGAGAGAGAGAGGAAGCTGTTGTAGTGGCTTTGTTATGTGTGTTATTAGTCTGTATACGTCGTCGAGGTGAAAAAGGAGAGAGAGAGAGAGAGAGAGAGAGAGAGAGAGAGAGAGAGAGAGAGAGGGAGGGATTCATACAGCTGTCTAGTGTGATTTCCAACGAGTTAAGGGGAGATTTCCACTTGAGGGATTTTTTTCTTGACTCTTTTCTCCCTATGTTTAGCCCCATTGTTTTCCTAATGTTAAGACGTTCGCCCCATTATTTTGACGATTTTAAGAACTTTCAACCCATTTCTGTCAATTTTAAGACCTTTCGTGCCATTTAGGTGTCGATTTTACCCTGGCGAGCGATAGCGAGCCTGTAATTTAAGAGGAACCGGCTTTCAGCCGGGACATTTTTCTACCGAAAAATGTACAAATTTATCTTGAAAGGGGCTCAAGGGGGTGTAATCTTAAGCTTGAAGGATATCTACGGACCAAACTAAAAACCTCCCCTTAATCAATCACTGAATCCAACCAGTGCAATCATAGTAATTAGCTTGTAGAACGAAAGCCGAGTCAATTAATTATAGTCTTCATTATTTTATGTGTGTGAATTTGTATTTTGTTGTTGTGTTTTGTGTTGTCTCTATTTCTGGCTCTGTCTTGAGTCGCCCCCTCCCTCCCGATTTTTTTTTTTTGTTTTTTTGTTTTTAGGAAAAGTGGGGATTGGGCCGAGTATATAGATAGATAGATAGATAGATAGATAGATAGATAGATTATTGTATAGGCCTGTGTAAAGATGAAATTGTGGTTTATAGTTCAAATGATGTGCTGGGAAGGGATACAATGGCCAAAAAAATGCTCGATTTCATGTTAATTGTCTTGTACTCCTCATATGCATTCAAGTGTTCAAACAATATAGTTCCAGTTTTGACACACTACAATCACACGTCAAAATTATAACGGTGCTGCCATTAAGGGGAGGTTTTTAGTTGATTCCCTAGACTTCCATCAAGCTTAAAATTACTCCCCCTTGACTCCCTTTCAAGATAAATTTGTACATTTTTCGGTAGAAAAATGTCCCGGCTGAAAGCCGGTTCCTCTTATATTAGAGGCTCGCTATCGCTCGCCAGGATAAAATCGACACCTACCATGGCGCGAAAGGTCTTAAAATTGACAGAAATGGGTCGAAAGTTCTTAAAATCGTCAAAATATTGGGGCGAACGTCTTAAAATTAGAAAAGCAATGGGGCTAAAAATGAGGGAGAAAGGAGTCAAGAAAAACATCTCTCAAGTGGATATCTGCCCCTTAATAATAGTGTGTAGCCTTATTATACCCGGTCCTATAATTATGTTGTAACTGGTAGGCTACTGTACAGTATATAGGCCTACGATACCCATATTGTATTTATATTGCCTACCCTAACTAGTTACCAGGTAGGTTTCTTCTTTAACATACAAAAACAGGGGAGACCATTAAGGGGAGGTATTTAGTTTGTTCACTAGACCTCCATCAACCTTAAAATTTCACCCCCTTGAGTCCCTTTCAAGATAAATTTGTACATTTTTCGGTAGAAAAATGTGTTCCTCTTAAATTATCGCTCGCCAGGATAAAATCGACACCTAAATGGCACGAAAGGTCTTAATATGGGGTGAAAGTTCTTAAAATCGCTAAACAAATGGGGGCAAACATTTTATAATATCAAAAGCAATGGGGCTAAACATGAGGGAGAAAGGGGGTCAAGAAAAAAATCCCTCAAGTGGATATCTCCCCTTAAGAAAGCTACCGGTATATAAACAAGGCCCATAGACGATACCTAATAACGTCCTCTATATATATATATATATATATATATATATATATATATATATATATATATATATATATATATATATATATATATATAAAAAAATGAAAAAAATATGCCTAGACCTTATGAGTTTTGCCATGTTAGTTAAGTTAGTTAAGTGGTGTCCCAGCTGGCATTACGTTTGGCTTGCTCTGTGCTGTATTAATGTCTGTCAGGTGTTGAATAGGGTGGGTAAGTGTAGGAACATGTTTGTTATATTTCACTCGATATGAAAAAATGAAGCTTAGATATTGCCGATACCAATTATTGATGAAAACATAATTAGTGCCGAGCCATCACTTATTAGCGCGACTGTACACAGTAAGATACCTCACACAAATCCAGCTACGTGATCTTATGCACAATGTAGGCTGTATTATATAACCAACACCGGGAATCTCTGATGTAATAATAATACCAAGTCATGACGGAAAACTCGTTGTATGATTCACCCTTTAACTGTATTATTGAAATGCCGGTATATGCGGTAATATATACAGAAGTTCTATCTATCTATCTATCTATATACTCAGGCACATTCACCGTTTTTTGTTTAAGCTGGGGGTGGCCGACTCGAGACAGAGCCTGAACAGGGACAACAAAATAAAAATAATAATAAACAAAAACATGAACACAACAAAATATCACAAATTCACACACATCTAGGTAGCCCAGAAAACTAATTACTGTATAGCCTAATACCGGTACTATATAATATAAAATATTATATTCTATATAATCAGGCTCAATCCCCACTTTTCCCTATCTTCCTGTGATACTGGCTTAAGTTCAGTAAAGCCGGTATCACACGAGAGCTTTTTCCCTCAACATTTATCCTCAACACTGGTCTGGCAGCTTATGAAGTAAACATTTTCATCTACAATCCGTCTAGTTTCCGATACCAGGGCATAATACTCCAGAAATGTTGATCATCGAATGTTGACTATAAAAGCTCTCGTGTTGATACCGGCTTAAAGCCGGTATCACACGAGCGTTTTTATAGTCAACATTTATCCTCAACACTGGTCTGGCAGCTTATGAAGTAAACATTTAGATTATTTTTGTTACCTAAATTCATCTACAATCCGTCTATCGCTCGCCAGGATAAAATGGACACCTAAATGGCACGAAAGGTCTTAAAATTGACAGAAATGGGTTGAAAGTTCTTAAAATCGTCAAAATAATGGGGCGAACGTCTTAACATTAGGAAAACAATGGGGCTAAACATGAGGGAGAAAGGAGTCAAGAAAAAAATCCTTCAAGTGGATATCTCCCCTTAAGGTGCAGAATTGTAGCAAGCCTAAGATGAATACAACTAGGCCTACAATAAAAAATAAAATATAGGGCCTAATCATTTGTAAATTAACACAGTATATCAGTTCAGTTCAGTTCAGTTGGAATTCGGGAAGTTTAGCCTTAACGTCGGCACTTCCCTAAGAGGTTTTGTTATTTTTCTTGTTGTGACTTTTTGTAAGAACATAAAGAAATGGGAGTCTGCAGAAAGCCGATCGGCCCACAAAAGGCAGATCCCTGTCACACCCAACCCCAATTACAAGGCCTAATTAATTAGACCTAACTCACTAATGACTATGGTTGAAATCAAGCAAAAATACAATATATACGCTAATTGTGAAAGCGCGAAAATGTACGGGTTATCAGAGACATTTATACAGATACTATTTTGTGTTCACTGCATCAGGAATGAAATACCGACCTGCTGAGGAATGAGGGGCTAACGAGAAAGGTCAATGGAGGCTAAATGCATAAATGAAGTGACGCATAAATAACGTGAAAGGATAAAGTCAGTAGGGGACCCGCTCGATATTGTTGGCGAGGGTGGGATGAGCTCAACCACACACACACGCTTACACACATACATACATACATACATCATCACCACAGCTACATCTCGTCTATTATGGAGTCTTGACCTTTCTCTGGGTAGCTTAAATCAGACGTGGATGCTGTAACAGGAATCATGTTTTGAAGAAATGGGTTGTTTTGTGAAAATGAAGCCATATGGGAGTGGGTGCATGTTACGGTTTACATATGTTGTGTGCGTGTGAGCGTTTATGTGTGCGCGGGGCGGGCTGGGTGGACACGGTTCCCGCCATCACGGCCGCTAAACGCTCAGTCGCTCAGTGCGTCGCCAGACACAACGGAGGGAGCACTATACGCGACCCTCTCCGCTGACACCATCCCAGCCTCCTCGCTCATCATGACTCTTAGCCTAATATCCCTCCCAACACATAATACATCTATCCTAGTACCCCGGTGCTGTACTCACTACCCTCATGGAGACACGGGAGCGCCATAGTTGCCATCATCCCCTGGCAGCGCGTTGCTTCCCCACTTTGGTATACGGCAGCCTTCGCAGGAGGATCGAAGGCGTCACCCCAAAATTTATATTTTCCTAATATCACTTCAATAGCACTTTCTTCACACAATTAATGCCACTCTCCATAACCAACCACATTATTTTTCACTATTTTCGAAATTACGAAGAAGGATCCTTACCTTCCATGGGAAATGACCAGAGATAAACACTACACACCCTACCCCGACCACACTCAACCAGAAACTGACTTCACCAACATCCGGGACCCCCGCGCTGGATACACGCTTTCCCAGGACATAAATTTAGCGATGAGTCCTGTTGGTTTTCGACTCCGCTCATCGATGATCCACCCATACACCCGTAATCCAATAACTAAATCCGACTTATTTCACCAGATAAAGAATATATAGCCGAGGGACTAAGGTAAAATGGGGAATGGTAATATAGAGTTTGGCGGTGGGAGGGACTGCGCATGCCCATGGGATGCGGCGGCAGGTTTGAACACCAGACAACCACGCTCCTTAGATTACGTTTCCAAGGCTTCATCTTCATCCTAATTTCCCGTACGCCGAATTCCTGTATCGATGTTAGGCTCCCAGAAACCCCTACATCATTACACACGCCCAGGCCTTCTATATCAGCGACCATAGTAGTGCTATGACAGAGATGTTTTTGTTAGCATCATGGCATGGACCGGACAGGTGTAGGGCATTGTTGCATAGCCATACAGACACAATGGCTACAGTCCGTTCATTCTCTAGGTTGGGCAGAAATCATAACCCCTAACCTCTCATAACTCAATATATTTGTTTGTATTAATTTCACCACAACACCAAACACCTCCAATGAAATTAATGACAGCATATAATTATGTGATCCACCAGGATTCGAACCCGGGTTATCACACACAGATTTGTAGACACCTTAACCATTACACCACCAGGACTCGAGTAATCGAGATAAAATTGCTACCAAATAGGAAGACTTGGCTAGGGAAGATGTGTATAAATTGACAGCCAATTTGCTCTAGCCCTCTTTGAGTTACAGAGGATAGGGGTCATGATTTCTCGCCTACATACAGCGAATAGGCTACACTGGGCAGGGTGTCAAACCAGAGCAATTTTGTGTTCACTTTTTAGGCGATAACAAAGCCACTCCAACAGCATTACGTCGCCGGTACTGTAAGGGTTAAATGTTGACCTCATCAGCTGCCAGACCAGTGTTGAGGATAAATGTTGAGGGAAAAAGCGCATGTGTGATACCGGCTTAAGGGGGGTGACCTGCTTTTTGGTCTCATCTTTTCTCTCTTTCTCTGGCTTGTATCCATTCAGCCCCATTCAGCCTATTGTTTTAAGACGTTTATACCCATCCAGATGTCGATTTATCCCTGGCGAGCGATGGCGAGCCAGCATTGTATGGAGAAATCCGGCTTCGCCGGAGACATTTTTCTATCGAAAAATGTAAAAATTTAGCCTGATGACAAAAACATATTCTGGCTCGACACCTGGATGGGGATAAACGTCTTAAAACAGTAGGCTGAATGGGGCCGAATGGATACAAGCCAGAGGGAGAGAGAGAAAAACGAGGTGGGAGTCCATTATTATCTATGGGGGAGGTAATTGCTTTTTCCTGGACCTCCTTCTCCCTCATGTTTAGCATATTAGTTTGAAGAGTTTAAGACGTTCGTTCCATTAGTTAGTCGATTTTTAAGACCTTTCGCCCCATTGCTGTCAATATTTAGAACTTTCGGGCCATTTAGGTGTTTATTTTTTTTCCTGGCGAGTGATAGCAAACCTGTAATTTTAGAAGGGGGCGGCCGGGAAATTTTTCTACCGAAAAATGCACAAAATTATCTTCAAAAGGGGTCTAGGTGGTGCTAATTTAAGCTTGATGGAGGTCTAGCGAGGAAACTCAAAAATAAATAAAATAATAAATACATAGACCAAAAAACAAAGCAGTTCCCCCTTAATTAAAAAAAAAAATAATAAAAAAAAATTCATATGTAAAAATAAAAATAAAATTTATAATTCAAAACATGTCCAAAACAAAACAATGCTATTTCATGTTGTATTCTTGTATTCCTTCTCATATTCAACTTATGGGCCGCTTTTCTGGACCACTTTCTCCCTCATGTTTAGCCCCATTAGTTTTAAGATGTTTGCCCCATTAGTTAGTCTATTTTAAGACCTTTCGCCCCATTTCTTCGTCAATATTTAGACCTTTCGTGCTATTTAGGTGTCGATTTTTCCCTGACGAACGATAGTGAGTCTGTAATGTTGGAAGAACCGGCCTTCGGTCGGGAAATCTTTCTACCGAAAAATGTACAAATTAATCTAGAAGGGGGATCTAATGGATGGTTTATTTTTTTATGGAGGTCTAGGGAGGAAACTAGAAAACTAATGAATACATGCAAAAATCGCCCAAAAAGTGAACCATCCCCCCTTAACCCTTTGAATACCAGCGACGAGTGTTACTTTTTATTCTAGCTATATTTAGACGATATAATGCAGCTTGGGAAGGATCTGTGGTAGTAAAAAGGGTTAAGTGAGATAGGTTGAAGCCTTATATATGGCTAGAGGTCCTTCCTAAACTGAATAAAATCGTCTATTAACTTTCTTCTCTACTTCAATGCACTATTTGGACAACTTTAGGTCACTGCTAATCAGAACACCCAAAGTCACTTCCAGAGGCATTCGTAATAGTGAATAGCCTGACTTGGCTGATATGCATCACCTTGCACTTTTTCAAGCTTAGAGGGATCTGCCATATCTCCGACCATTCACCTAGAGAGAGTGAGTGTGTGCGAGTGAGATATATTTACATAGATTTACATAGATACACTGACCATACAGACCTTACGATCCCAGCGAGGTGGTGCAGGAATTCATTCTAGTAGAGATAGCTAACCCGAGAGTAAGGGACAGTGGAAGGAAAGGATAGCAAAGAGAGCGAGAGGGGGGGGGGGGGGGGGGAGAGTAGGGGAATGAGAGTAGCACTTGATGGTAAGGTCAGCTTTATGAAATATTCAGCAAGATATGTACCCCCTCCCCCCCCCCACACCCCACCCCCACCCCGACTGACATGCTAAACAATACACACCCATTACGCATGCGTTATACTTCATTACGGCCAGCTAGAGCGGCGTTTATGGGGGGTCACCGGCTTTTTTTTTTTTTATCTTTCTCTCCTTTTCTCTCTTTATCTGTCTTGTATACATTCGGCCCCATTCAGCCAACTGTTTTAAGACGTTTATCCCCATCCAGGTGTAAATTTCTTCCTGGCGAGCAATAGCGAGCCAGCATTGTATGGAGAAATCCGGCTTCGCCGGAGAAATTTTCTATCGAAACATGTACAAATTTAGCTTGCTGTCAAAACAAAAATATATATATGCTGGCTCGCTACCACTCACCAGGAAAATATTGACACCTGGATGGGGCTAAAACGTCTTAAAATAGTAGGCTGAATGGGGCCGAATGAATACAAGCCAAAGAGAGAGGGAGAGAAAGAGAAAAAAACGAGGTGGGCTCCCTTAAGGAATGAAATTAACAAGGTACATATTTAGGCATACGACAGGACAAGTACAACACATAGTAGCAATTATAGGGTAGTTTATTACGTGTAAATCAACGACAAACGTAATGAAGCCATATAACTCTTAAATTCTGATCTAAATACTATTTCCAATTGGGGCAGAGAAAACCTTGTTAACTTTAATGCTTCCAAAACCCAATTTCTCCATCTATCTACCCGTCAGGATCTCCCAGCGGACTATCCCTTATTCTTCAACAATACAAAAATCATCCCTTCATCTTCTCTCAATATTCTTGGTGTCTCTTTTTCTTCTGCTCTCATTTGGAAGGACCATATTACCAGTCTTGCTAAGGCAGCCTCCCAGAAGCTGGGTGTGCTCAACCGCCTTAGGGGGTTCTTTTCCCCTGCACAGCTTCTTGCTCTGTACAGGGGCATAGTGCGCCCTTGTATTGAGTATTGTTCACATGTGTGGGAAGGTTCCTCTCACACCGCTCTCCTAGACAAAGTTGAAAGGAAGGCCTTTCGTATCATTAACTCCCGTCCACTCACCAACTCTCTGCAATCTCTCTCTCTCCGCCGCAATGTTGCATCTCTCTCGCTATTCTATCGCTACTATAATAATCAGTGTTCCTCAGAGCTATCCCAGTGCATACCACCTCCTTTACGTAGGGCACATGGTACCCGTCTTGCAACTCAATCCCACCCCTACTCTGTGCAACTCTCCAACCTAAGAGTGAAACGTTACTCTCAAACTTTCTTCTACTCAACAGCTGAGCTCTGGAACTCTCTCCCAGAATCAGTCTTTCCCTCTTCCTATGACTTAAATTGCTTCAAACTCCGTGTGTCCAGGTATTTTGGCTCGAACATCCCTTGATTTTGGCCCTGTCACTCTTTCAACTATGGGGGAGGCACTCGCTATAGGCAGTTATGACTTTTTGCTCCCTCAATCACATAGAAAAAAATAAATAAAAAAATAAATATAATGGCCTCAATGCTTGGCTAATACACACAGGAACAATACACATACAATACTCATGATATTCCTTTAGATAGCAAATAATACTTTAAAGACATGGGAATTACAATGACTATATTCAACAATGTTAACGCTTGTTAAACAATAATATAAATACTCCTCAGACGGAGTCTCACTTCAAATCGGGCGCACAAACACAGATCAAATACAAAACACCAGCTTGCACTAAAGAAAACGTAAATTTTAGGGATCACTTAAAGAAAGAAAGGGTGTTGGTCACTTTGCTTCTATGTGTAGCACTGATGTATGTGGAGTCTGGTTCTGGGTATCATTACCATAACTGTTACCTTGAGTGGAATGGTGTACAGAATATTATTGAGAGTTCAGGATAGTGTTGTTGTTGTTCCCCAAGCTGCCTGGCCGAACAGCCCCAAGGCCCCGAGCAATTCCAAGGCCATAACCGAGCGCCCCCACAGAACCCTCCCCGCCGACCACAATAAAGCCTGGGTGACCGAAGCCACTCCATGGCGGGGAGCTGAGGAGGGTGCGGAAACGCCCGGGAAACCAAAGCCCCACCCAGGGCCCTGTGCCCCTCAGAAATTATGAAGAGAAAGTTGAGGGGCAAAGGAAAAATGTGACGCTTTGGCTTCCAAGCTTGGTAGATTGGGAGGTCAATCCACGAAAAAGACGCCGTCACTTGAGATCTAGAAAATATATAAGTTAAAGGAACAGTCAGAGTAAGCTATGGGTATGGCAGAGATCGCTCAGTTCTCACTCTGATAGACCAGCCCATCAGGATAGTATATGTGGATTGTGTCTCATATAGAGAGGCCTATACACAGTTAGCAGGGAATTAAGTCTGAAGGGCAGCCTTCAAGCAAAGCTAAAACTTTTTTTCTTGGTAAGGGATCCAACATCAATGTCTGGTTTGGCGGCTTGGTCCTGCTTTGGCATCACAGCAGCGTCCAAGGTAGAGTCCTTGGCTGGGGCGCTGGCCTACGGCTCCGGCAGATACACAAGCACAGTTGCTAGCTGTTATTTCGTTTTGGGGAGGAAGCACCTTAATTGGTAGTAGAATAAAAGGACCCCTGCTGAAGGATAAGTCAGAAATCGATCAATTTGAGTGCGTAGTGTACAAGGGCGAGCTTGTGTTAAATGATGATCCTGTGGCTGTGAATTTTGGAAATGAGTCATTGGAGCTGGTGGACAAGTTTTGTTACCTAGGAGATACCATCTCTGCCGGTGATGGGGCCGAGTCTGCCACTGTCGCTAGAATTAGATGTGGCTGGGGGAAGTTCAGAGAACTGCTACCGACCAGGACCAATTCTGACTATGAAAAGAATGCCCCTCCCCCTGAAGGGAAAGGTGTATGCCTCATGTGTTAGAAGTGCAATGACGTATGCCTCAGAAACATGGGCCGTTAAAGTAGAGGATGTCAACAGAATGGAACGTAATGAGATGAGAATGGTGAGATGGATGTGTGGGGCCAGGCTGCAGGATAGAATAACAAATGTTGAGCTGAGGAGACGTTTAGGTATAAAGAGTATTTGCGAGGAGATGCGTACAAGTAGACTGGAATGGTATGGGCATGTGGAGAGAATGGATGAACCAAATTGGGTGAAAAGATACAGGTCTGTGATTGTGGAGGGAGCTGCACCAAGGGGTGGACCGAGGAAGACCTGGGATAGGACTATACGTGCCGATCTCAAATCCAAAAACTTGACAAGTGATGCAGCCCTTAACAGGGTTGCCTGTATCTGCACTACCACACAATCATGCAGTGGTTTCTTTACTTTCATGCTCACCACCTACCACATTCCTTGTCACTGCTTTCAGCAATACCTACAACCTGCTTGCCAAGCTGTACCCTCTCTCGCAATTCATCCTTAATACAGGTAATCGCATCTTTACTAATCACACTGCCACACTTCTCTTTCACACTGAAACGCATTTGTCTGGGACTACTGACAGCAAACTCTTTTCTGTATCCTTCTATAATCCTTATCCTGTTTCAAGCCAAAGGTGGATGTTGCATCTAAGTACGCAACAATCTTGCTTTCTCTCTTGTTCCCAACTTTGATTCTTCTGAATTCTCAACTCTCTGGCTAAAGCTTTCTTGTCACTTTCAAACTAAATATTTCTGCGCTGTTTATCTCACCCGTAATTCTACGGACTATCCAAAATTCTTTGACTATATAACTTCTAAAGTGGAACACATTCTATCCATCTCTCCTTTCACAGAAATCTCCATCTTAGGAGATTTCAACGTTCACCACCGCCAATGGCTCTCCTCTGTTTCCACTGACCAACCTGGTGAACAAGCCTACATCTTTTCTATCCTAAATGACCTAGAACAGTTAGTCCAGCAACCCACCAGAATCCCGGATCGCTTCGGAGATCGGCTTAACATTCTTGACTTATTTCTAACTTCTAACCCTTATGGTTATACAGTACTGTAAATATTTTCTCTCCTTTGGGCTCCTCCGACCATAAACTTATCTCGGTCACCTGTCCTATCTCTCTGATACGGCCACCCGATCCTCCCAACCGGCGGCGCTTGTGGCACTTTGGCGCTGCCGACTGGGAGGCTCTTCGGCAGTACTTCTTTGATTTCCCAAGGAATTTCCTCGGCCGGGGACTCTCGGAGGGTGCTGAACGCATTACCAAGGTAATCCACTCAGGCATGGAGGCATATATTCCATTTGCCGAGTATACACATGCATACAAACATCCTATCTATCTATCAATATTTTGATAATTTAATTTGACTTTATATTGTCCTTGTCCCAATTTTGGTTTGTTTAGTTTGCAAGTTTTACATTTTAATTTACTCAGGCCCAATCCCCACTTTTCCTATTTTTTTTTTTGGGGGGGGGGGGACTCAAGACACAGCAAGAATACATACATACATCCAGTACATACATACATATAATTCTACACACACCTTAGATCTATCAAAGAAAATAAAGCAACAAGTTATTTAGAGGTTTTTTATTTCAATATATATTTCTTAAAGTGAACAATGTTATCCTTCTTTGGGATAATTCAACATTAAAACTTGTAATTTATCTTAAGGGAGTCCACCTCGCTTTTGTTCTCTCTTTCCCTCCCTCTTTGGCTTGTATCCATTTGACCCCATTCAGCCTACTGTTCTAAGACGTTCACCCCCATCCAGGTGTTAATATTTTCCTGGTGAGCAATAGCGACCTACATGCAGTATATATATATTTTTTTTTTTTTGACAGGAAGCTAAATACAGTATGTACATTTTTCGATAGAAAAATGTCTCCGGCGAAGCCAGATTTCTCCATACAATGATGGCTTGCTTTCGCTCGCCAGGAAGAAATCGACACCTGGATGGGGATAAACGTCTTAAAACAGTAAGTAGGCTGAATGGGGCCAAATGGATACAAGCCAGGGAAAGAGAGAAAAGGAGAGAAAAAAAGCAGGTGACCCCCCTCAACAAAGATATCGGCTTATGGAAAATACAATATTCACACAAAAAACAGACTGTACAACAAGCTGCTGCCGCCTTAACACGAGGGAGAAAGGGGACCAGAAAAACGCCCCATCACCCCTTAATATCAAGCTTAGTAGTGTAGTACAGTACAGTACCACAATTTTTCTCAGACGATTATTACAACTTAAGCCGGTATCACACGAGCGCTTTTTCCCTCAACACTGGTCTGGCAGCTTATGAGGTCAATATTTACAATATTTCGGTCACCTAAACTCATCTAACATCAGTCTAGTTTCCGATACCAGTCCAAAATAGTCCAAAAATTTTGCCAGAAAAATGTTGATAATTGAATGTCGACTATGCTCTCGTGTGATACCAGCTTAACGCACCAGAGCAGTTAACGGTAGCCAGGCGGAGAGAGAAATATGCACACCAACAAACTCAAATAATAAACGGAGAAACTACATCAAGCAACACTTTCAACTGACTCGGTGGTACTCTTAAGCCGGTATCACACGAGCGCTTTTTCACTCAACATTTATCCTCAACACTGGTCTGGCAGCTTATGAGGCCAACATTTATACTATTTCGGTTACCTAAACTCATCTATCATCAGTCTAGTTTCCGATACTAGTGTAAAATAGTCCAGAAGTATTGCCAGAAATTTTTTGATCATGGAATGTCGACAATAAAAGCTCTCGTGTGATACCGGCTTTATTCAAACTACAGTAAACTCTCGCCCTTTTGGACTATCGGGGGGAGACCCCTGTCCGAAAGTTTCAAAAGTCTGAAAGGGCCGAGTCCGAACTTCACACTTCAGCCATTCGGACTTATTTTGTTGTTGTTGCGGTTCCCCAGGCTGTCTGGCCGAACAGCCCCAAGGTCCTGAGCAAGGCCATAAACGAGCGCCCCCACAAAACCCTCTCTGCTTACCACTAATAAAGCCCGGGTGACCGAAGCCAATCCAAGGCGGGGAGCTGAGGAGGGTGCGGAAACGCCTGGGAAATTCGAACTTGTCCGAATTGCTGAAATAATGTCCAAAGTTTATAAATCCGAATACACATTCACCTAACCAGACGAGTCCGAAACTCGGCTCTTTGGTCCGAATTAGATTTAATTTTTGCTCAGCCTTTCGGACAAATCCGAAAGGCTGAACCATGAGTCCGAATTGAAATGCTCGTCCGAAAGTCTTGGAACTTTGAAAGGACGGGAGTTTACTGATTTTTCTGGCCCCCTTCTCCCTCATCTTTAGCCCCATTAGTTTTCAGATTTTAAGACATTCGGCCCGTCAGCTTGGCGATTCTAATACCGTCCGGCCGGTACATTTTTCAACCGAAAAATGTACAAACTTAACTAGAAGGGGGATGTTTTTTTTAAAGCTTGATGGAGGTCAAGGGAGGAAACTAAAAAAATAATCAATATCTATACACTATACATAAATCTAGCAATAAATAAACCCTTCAGTACCGATTTGCCGTTTTCATTATAACTGGGTATTACTAGACGATTTTATCCAGCTTAAGGAAGACATGTAGCATTTATAAGGCTTCGAACTATCTCGATTATCCATTTTAAATACCACGGTTTCCTCCTAAGCTGCATAAAATAGTCTAAATATAGCTGGAATAACACAAAATACATCCTCGGTAAGGAAGGGGTTAAGCTGTTTTAACCTCTTCAACACAATGACATAATTTTCATCATATTCTTGTTACTTATCAGTTGATATTCTTTAGCTTATAATCCCCTCTAGGACACAAAGGGGTAAATACCATCTCGGTAAACCCGGGCGTTTCCGCACCCTCTTCAGCTCCCCACCATGGAGTGGCTTCGGTCACCCAGGCTGTATTGTGGTCGGTAGGGAGGGTTGTGTGGGGGCGCTCAGTTATGGCCTTGGCCTTGCTCAGCCGGACAGCCTGGGGAAGAATAACAACAACAACAACAACAACAACAACCACCCTAGGCCTTGCTCGGGGCCTTGGGGCTGTTCGGCCAGGCAGCTTGGGGAGGAACAACAACAACAACAACAACAACAACAACCCTAGGAATTATTAAATATACAGTGGGTCCTTCTTTAACCCTCCAGCCCCGGCTATTGTATTATATAATTTCCCCGAAACCCGGAGGTTTTGGCCGAAAAACGTCTACGCCTAGGCTACCGTATCCTTGTTATTTTGACTGCTTCCGCATTCCCGCGCATCCCCAAGCGTATATGTGTTTCGCACCTGTAGAATGGCATTAAGTAGAGCTCTCCAAGTCAACTGGTTCAGTTGTGATGACGATTTCATTGGAGATAACTTTGTGGCAAAAACAGCCACTTTACTCTACTTAACAATAACATACACGAACAAGCGACGCTCTCCTTCTTGTGGTCGGAGATGCGCGGCGTCGGTTCAGCCGGCTGTTGTTTACATGCGTCGGACGGACGCCTCGCACACCAAGCTTACAGGCTTTCAAGCTCATGGGTTTCTCAGAGCCCTACCGGGTAGCGCGGGGGGTGTTTGTTATGGGTGCCTCACAGCCCTACCGGGTCTGGAGGGTTAACTGCAAAAAATCATCTAATTTTAGCCAGAATCAAAGGTTTGTTGTTTTTACTTTGTTTTTTTAGGAACTTGCCGAAGGCCTGGCTTGCCAGGAAAAAATTGACACCTAAATGACACAAAAAGTATTAATATTGGCAAAGAAAAGGGGCGAAAGGTCTTAAAATTGCCAAACATCTTAAAACCTGAAAACTAATGGGGCTAAACAAGAGGGAGAAGGGTGTCCAGAAAAAACGACCCGTCTCCCCTTAACACTACAAATGTAACCATAAAAATGACTTTATTAACATATTTAATACACAGCGTATAGAATTAAATTACATATATAAATTATTTACCAATATATACAATTTGTTTTACACCCAAAACAGCTTTGACGGTTATAATTAAGGAGGGGTCACCGGCTTTTTTTCTCTTTCTCTCCCGGTTTCTTTTCAACTGACGGTAAATTGCAAAGTCCCCATCAGAATTTCTCGGATATTGGGAAGATTTTGTTGTGAAAGCCGGTGACGCCCCTTAAGTAACACAGTGAAGTTAGGACATTTGAGAAACAATACGCAATTATAATCTAATACATCGCACTAGACAAAACTGGTATAGGTAGCGGCAACCAACTTGACAATAATCTTGATCCCTGGCCTCTCTGTAACTCAAAAGGGCCTGGAGCAAACTGGCTGTCAATATCCACACCTATTTCCTGGTGGACTCTTCCTAAATGATGGAAACATCAGCCCGATTGCTTTCATTCATTTAGAGTTACGAGAGCAAACTTGCTGTCAATATCCACACCTATTTCCTGGTAGACTCTTCCCAAATGATAGAAACGTCAGCCCGATTGCTTGCATTAATTTAGAGTTGTAAGAAGTTAAGGGGTCAAGATTATTGTCAAGTTGGCTGGCACTACCTATAGTACGGTACCCGGTGAAAAATAGCTTACTGAGGAAGAATTACTGAATGGATACAAGACAGTCGGAAATACTTATATCTATCAATTTAGCGTAATGGATAGTGTGCGGAATTTTGGTGCGAGTATCCTAGGTTCGAGTCCTTAACTTTCAAATAAACCTAAATAATGAAATCAATGAAACTAATGAATACATGTCGTACTCCAAGGATTCCAACCTAGGATACTCGCACCGAAATTCCGCGCACTAACCATTAATCGAAGTGATTAATCTAAAATATGAAGTGCTGGAGCGCGGCTTTTGAGGTTGGCCGATTGGATCACCGCACAACGTTAGTTTTATCAATAAGTAACACCCCGTTTTTAACATTAATCATCAATTACAAACCCCAATGTACACTCGACCAAAAAACAATCTTTACACTAACGCTCTAAACATTCTGAAAGTGGGTGGAAATCTTATGATAATACCTCACAGACTTATGTTTCACCCGATTCATTCCGTTCACACTAGATTATTCACAGCTCACCAGTGTAAAGATCGTGTTTTGGTCGAGAAACTAATGAAAGCCTATGGTCCTCCCGGGACACCACACCCAGAACATAAGCACCTTAGCCATTACACCAACGATTCTTTACACCCTCGCTGTCAGACACCACCAACTTTATTTACAATAATACTTTGGGGGACGAGGCTACACTGCCAACTTAATTTGAACTGACTAGTACAGGTCTCCCTCACTATCCGATGCCCCGATTTACCATATCATATTTTTTCACCAACCAACTCTACTTCTAAACTCAATTAATTAAATCAACAAATACATGTGGCACTCCAAGGACTCCAACCTAGGACACTCACACCGAAATTCCGCGCACTTATGCATTACGCGGGTGCCCAACCCCGAAAGGGGTTGAAATAGGGGAGCTATCCCCCCGCCAAAGGTGGCTTTCTAGGGCCTTTCCTAGCTGATGCTGAGAGGATTGGGTTCTAGTCATGTGGTGATGGGCTGGTCTATCAGAGTGAGAGCTGAGCAATCTCTGCCATACCCATAGCTTACTTTGACTGTTCCTTTTACTTATATATTTTCTAGATCTCAAGTGACGGCGTCTCTTCCGTGGATTGACCTCCCAATCTACCAAGATTGGAAGCCAAAGCGTCACATTTTTCCTTTGCCCCTCAACTCTCTCTTCATAATTGCTGAGGGGCACAGGGCCCTGGGTGGGGCTTTGGTTTCCCGGGCGTTTCCGCGCCCTCCTCAGCTCCCCGCCATGGAGTGGCTTCGGTCACCCAGGCTTTATTGTGGTCGGCAGGGAGGGTTCTGTGGGGGCACTCGTTTAAGGCCTTGGCCTTGCTCGGGGCTTTGGGGCTGTTCGGCCAGGCAGCTTGGGGAACAACAACAACAACAACAACAACAACAATGCTATCAAGACAGTTTAGGTTTTAGGTTTTTAGGTGTTTGGGGTTTGGCTGGTCCCAGAATGCACCCCCATTTACCCCATTAAATTTAGGATTCGCAATACGATTTTTCTATATAAGATCGGATTTTCAGGAACGTAACCCAATCGTAAATCGAGGGAGACCTGAACCGTGCTGTCATTCATATATATTACTACATAATTATATCTTAATAAATGACTCAAATTGATTGTACACTTTTATACAGAAATCTCACATTCTTAATATTTATGGATCAATTATAACTACTATAGGTAGCGCCAACGAACTGGCTGTAAATATCTACACCTATTTCCTGGTGGACTCTTCCCAAATGATAGACACAGCAGCCCGATTGCTTTCATTCATTTTGAGAAGTTAAGGGGTCAAGATTATTGTCAAGTTGGCTGGCGCTACCTTTAAATATAGAAATCTTACATTCTTTATATTCATGAATCAATTATAAATACTTTCTTTACAAAATGGGTGTGAATTTGTATTTTGTTTTTGTGGGTTTATTGTTTTCTGTGGTGTTGTCCCTATTCGGGCTCTGTCTTGAGTCGGCCACCCCCCCTCAAAAAAAAAAAAAAAGTGGGGATTGGGCCTGAGTATATATATATATATATATAGATAGATAGATAGATAGATAGATAGATAGATAGTTAGCTAGATAGATAGACTGAAGTGTGGCAGTACAATGGATGAATGTCAAGCGTACAGTAGAAAGCAGAAGTCCAGAAACCGATCCCACACTAAAATGAAACCAGCACCAGAAAATTCCCAGTGCTATTTTACTTAAGGGGGGTCACCGGCTTTTTTTTTTTTATCTTTCTCTCCTTTACTCTCTTTCCCTGGCTTGTATCCATTCGGCCCCATTTTCTATCGAAAAATTTACAAATTTAGCCTGTTGTCAAAAACATTTAAAAAAAATATGTTGGCTCGTTACCGTTGGTCAGGAAAAAATCGACACCTGGATGGGGATAATCGTCGCAAAACAGTAGGCTGAATGGGGCCGAATGGATACAACCAAGAGAAAGAGAGTGAGAGAAAAAAACGAGGTGGGCCCCCTTGCTCTAGGTGGTCTCAATCAGTTATGAAGCTTGCCTTTACCCAAATGGTCCCGGACACAGCGATCGGGATCATATGAGGCCTCCCGGATAACCTTGCCTCGTTCCTGTCTTCACAATTGAAACACTTGCGAGTTTCAGGCTATAAGAAAGATGGAGCCGTGAACATCAATATTAAACAGAAATGCAATAATAATGTACATTTCTGATGGATAAATGGCACATTGAATTGGGTTTTATGTATTTATATAATAAATTATGTACTACGACCGTATTTTAGCTGTAAATTCTGTTAAATGCCGTTGTCTACAGCTCCAACTTCCTTATAGAACGAAACTCGCAAGTCGGCAATTAACAGACTTCAAAATAGGGCATAGAACTTTGCAAGAAACTGTAGTTGTTGTTCTGTGAATGTCTTACCTGTTTCCTTAGATCACAATTGGTCTGTACCCGGTTTGTTTCCAGCCGACGGTAAATCGCTATCTCTCCATTTTTATTATTTATTTGTAAATTATTATTTTACTTAAGCGTTGTTTCCACATAGCGATTTTTGTTAAGTTGTTTTGTCTTTTTACTGTGTTCGTATAAGTTTTGGTTTGTTTATTTTGCAAGTTTTACATTACCGTACTGTATAATCATCCAGGTTTTGTAGCAAAATCAGTTGTTAATTATGAAAACTTGTCACTAATAAGAAGCAGAGACATAGTGGTTTCATATTTCTCCATTAACCCCATACAGTACCGGGGACGTCCTTTTCATAAGATTCTGGCTACTGTTAGACAATTTTATTCAGCTTAGGAAGGACCTCTAGCAACAATAAGGCTTCAATATGTCCCAACCAACCCATTTAACTACCGCAGATACTTCCTGAGCTGCAAAATATAGCTAAAATAAAATATAACACATGTCGCTGGTACTCAAAGGGTCAAGCATCGAGAAATTAGCTGTCAAGTGATTAAATTTACCGCCAGATGAAATGAAAACCAATACAGGTCTCCCTCACTATCCGATGCCCCGATTTACGATACTATTATAGGTTTTTAGGTTTTTGGGTTTGGGTCTTGGCTGGTCCCAGAATGCATCCCTGTTTACCCCATTAATTTTAGAGTTTGCTATATGATTTTACAATTCACATTTTTCCACCAACCAACTTTACTTTTAAACTCAATTAATTTTATCAACAAATACATGTGGCATTCCAAGGACTCGAACCTAGGATACTCACACCAAAATTCCGCCCATTTATGCATTACGCTATCAAGACAGTTAAGTATAAGATTGGGTTTTCAGGGACGTAACCCAATTGTATATCGAGGGAGATCTGTACAGTATAGGGAAACGACCACGGACCAACGGCAAATCACTGTTGACCTTACCCGGAGCGAACCTTGTGCCTCGGAGGGGAAGCAAGTGTATTTGGCATGAGTAGGGGGGGCGGCTGCTTCAGGTAACTTCACAGGATGACACACTGCAAGGTAAAGAAATATTTGTTACTTCAGAGGCTTATACAGCATACTAGAACACCAAACTCAATCCTAACTTCAGAAGATTAACTCCCGCACTTCAGTTGTCCTCTCATATGCTACACTGAACTTCCACCGTGGAACTCGGTAAGCCTCTTATACTCCCACGCGGGTAATATTCACAACCACGTAACACAACAACCCGACGCCATTAGTGATGTCCGGTCTACACCAGTATCAAGATAACAGTATGTACTTCATTTTCCAATTTAGCTTATATTTCTACCTTTTTACCAATGCTTAGGTATTAAGAAAATACGGCCATAACACCCAACACGCGCCGATTCCGCGGGTACGGAGCGTAAGTTGACTGCCGAGGTGGGAGGGTTAAAACACTAAACATAAATAACATCAATTATAACTTGAGGCATGGACTACAGTAGATCTGGACTAGACACGAAAATGGAAATTTGCAGTAAGGGACCCAAAATCAGAGAACGAACCCCCAAGTTTGAACATCGAAACCGCAAAAAATTTGATATTTTCGCGGTTTTGATGTTCGAACTTGGGGGTTCGTTCTCCGATTTTGGGTCCCTTACTGCAAAGTTCCATTTCCATGTCCAGTCTAGATCTACTGTAGTCTATGCTTGAGGATTACCAGTAGCCTACACACATTGAGACACTCCAGGCTAAATTAAACATACATAGAATTACAGTGGAATAATAAAACTAAATCTTAACTTAAGGGGAATACAGTGGGATACCAAAGTAAGTTTATATACAGTATATGCTCCTCTGGTGAACCCAATTATTACACATAATATATCTAATACCCTTGAAAAGAAACAGAGTATAGGGTGCCAGGTCTTCAAAGTATAAGCCACAAGCAGCGGAAACCTGACAATGCCTTACGTCTTTCTTCTTCTTCTCATCGTGCGAGTGTGGAGAATGATGCGCGGAGTGCGACTGTGGCGCCGGCGGTACACTGGCGGTGGATGCGGTGGATGAGGATGACGCTGTAGTGTTAGTGGTGTTTGTAGTGGTGCCTGTTAGGGGTAGGGTTCGGGGTGGTTGTTGTTGTTGTTGCTGCTGTTGACCCTCGCTGGCCGCCGCCTCCGCTGCCAACCGGTTCTCTTCCTCCTGAAGTTTCTTGGCCATCTCTTCACTGCGTTTGGATACAATTATATTAGTCGGAATTATATTACTAAGCCTGTTTCTTGGCCATCTCTTCACTGCGTTTGCATACAATTATATTACTAAGCCTGTTTCTTGGCCATCTCTTTACTGCATATTGACAGAATTATACTAGTTAACACTATCTAGTCTGACATCTTGTGGGTAATTAACATATTTTGTTTAATTTTTATTGAGGATTTTGCATGCTTTTGCCATTTTTGAGCCATGTTTTTAGTTTGTCCCCTAGGCTAACAAAAACGCCTTGCCAAGCCCTCTTCAAACTAATACAAAGGCAAAGCTAGATTCCGTATGAAAACCTTATAAGCACAAAATATTGATATTTTACAGTACAGTACAGTACTACAGTATATATAAAATGTACAATTAAAATGTAAAACTTGCAAACAAAGTCAAACCAAAACTGGGACAAAGACAATATAAAGTCAAAACAACATATCAAAATCGCTACCGGTATGTGGAAACAACGCTTACTAAAATAAAATTTATGAAATGAAAGAACACAATCCACCACATAGGGTGTACATTACTACATGAGCAAGTTAATCTGGTTCCCAAGCAAACTAATTGCACACATAACAACGCACTATCGTCATGTTCAGGGAATTGGTCAATTTGGGAAGTCCGGGACGTTCTGGCAAATATTACTAAACTCTGCATGAATAAAAGAAACTACAATTAGTGTTAAAATGTTAATTTAAAATCAAATTTACAACATGACAAGACATTAACAATAGTACAAAATAAAAATATTGATAAAATATATAATATTACCAAAAAAAAATATATAAAAACATATACTGTATAGCCCTCACTAACGATAGTGCTATCGGGTAGGTACCATACTATAACTCTGTTTCTTTTCAACTGGCGGTAAATTGCCACATTCATTTCAAGATTTCTGTTATTTTGAAGGGTTTGTAGTGAAATATGGTGGTATTATATAAACTTCTTAATATGATGCAGAGACATAGTGGTTTCATATTTGTCCATCAAGCATCGAGAAATTAGCTGCTAAGGGATTACATTTTTCGCCAGCTGAAAAGAAACAGAGTATCCTTGCAGTGTTAAGAGATAACTTTTTATATATATATATATATATATATATATATATATATATATATATATATATATATATATATATATATATATACCGGTATACAGTATATATACAGGGATAGAGAGAGAGAGAACAAGCACAGAGAAATATTAAGGGGAGATGGGTCGTATTTCTGGTCCCCTTTCTTCCTCGTTTTAGCCCCATTAATTTTCAGATTTTATGACGTTCGGCCCATTAGTTTGGCGATCTTAACACCTTCCGCCCCATTTTGTTGTAAATGTTAAGACCTCTTGTGCCATTTAGGAGTCAATTTTTTCCTGGCGAGCGATAAAAAGCCTGTATTTTAGGACATTTTTCTACCGAAAAATGTACAAATATATCTTGAAGGGGGTTCTTGGGGTAGTTTTTTTTTAAGTTTGATGGAGGTCTAGGGAGGAAACTAGAAAAATAATTAATAAATGAAAAGGGGACCAAAAAGTGAACCATCCCACCTTAAGACAAAGAACCACAACCAAGGACAAACTAATTACCAATCCCAACATAAAAACCATTAGAACAGGAATAGATTGAAAAGTAGACCAAGTCAAATTCATATGTTTCTACTTAAAATAGGAATTATAATGTAAAACTTGCAAAATAAACAAACCAAAACTGGGACGACACAAGAACTAATCAAAATCGCCAGGTGGAAATAACGCTTAACCCTTGGGATCCGGGAGGCCTCATATGAGGCAAAATGGTCGGCTAAAAATCGCCGCTATAATCATCAGAACTCGGCAACCACGCGTTGTAGCGACGTCATCTCTACGGCATTCTACAGACAACAAAAAGTTCTACAATTTGCAAAAACATTGACTGCTCTAGGTGGTCTCAATCAGTAGCTACTGAATTATGAAGTTGATTTTACCAAAATTCATATGAGGCCCCCCGGATCCCATGCGTTAATATAATACAATTTTGAAATAAAAGAACTGACGGTAATGATCACCGATTGATAAAATTAAAGTGTAAAACTTACAAACTAAACAAACCAAAACTGGGACGATACAAGAAAAAGGTAAAAATAACTTATCAAAATTGCTATGATAAAATTAAAGGTACAGTATAATTAAAACTGAAATCGTAACTGTACTGTGGGCTACAGTAAAATAACTTATAATTTAAAATGTAAAACTTGCAAAATAAACAAACCAAAACAGTAAAAAGACAAAATAACTGATCAAAATCGCTATGTGGAAACAACCCTTAAGCAAAATAATGATTTATAAATAAAAGAACACAATCCACCACATAGGGTACACGTACATTACTACATGAGCAAGTTAATCTGTTTCCCAAGCAAACTAATCGCACACATAACAACGCACTGTAGTCACGTTCAAGGAATCAGTCAATTTGGGAAGTCGGGGACATTCTGATAAATTTGACTAAACTCTGCATGAATAAAGAAACTACATTAAGTGTCAAAATGTTCTATTAAAATCAAATTTGCAATTTGACAAGATAATAACAATAGTACAAAATACAAATATCACTCACTAACGATAGTGCTATCGGGTAGGTACCTGTATAATAAAATACACAAATGAATAAAGTGGTTACAATAAATGAAAACAAAAATAAATAATCATAAATAAATAAAGTGTAGTAATAATAAACGAAACAAATATAATACAAAAAAACAATAAATAAAGTGTAGTACTGTAATAATAAACGAAACAAAACAAAATAAAGATAAATATACAAAGTGGTTCCCGGACATCTCAACCAGTAGACCATTTCAACCAGTGCCAAAATATAGTACTATTTTTTTTTTATTTTTTTTTTTCTATATTCCAACTACTCCCTCTCGGGCATAGGCTGAGAGCCTGTACATTCCACCGCTCAACACGATGAAGCCTGTGAGGTCTTGTTCCAGTCTGGAGAGTGAGACATGTGAAGCATCCATCATGGCTCGAAGCAGCTCCATCTCTGAAGCGGCTGGTTGCTTCGCTCAAGTGCTTCACCGTCTCACCCTCCAGACTCAGACCCTCACTCTCAGAACGCCACCTATTGAGCAGTGAACTCACTAGGCATTGTCCCCCTGTAACATATTTTGAATATGGGAATATTCATACAGTGTTATTTTAATCAGTATTGGTTGATTTGGTACTGGTTGAGTTTTCCGGTCACCATATAAAGTGTAGTTATAATAAATGTGGCTCACTCAGAGAGGTTGTGTAGGCCGAGCGAGTCCTTAAGGCGCTCAAAGTTCTGTTGTTGTTGTTGTTGTTGGTCCACCTCTCGCTGTAGCATGGCCGCCAACTCCTGACTGAAGGGGGGAGGAGGGGGACCATGGTGAACATAGTCTAAAGGGGCCTTCACACAGTCAGGAGTGCGAGCTAGTGGGAGTCTAACAGGAGTCGCTAGGAGTCATCGATTTTCACTGCGAGCGAGTGGGAGTCTAACAGAAGTTGCTAGAGTCACTAGGAGTCATCGATTTTCACTGTGAATAGGCCCGCGAGTCCGAAGTGTCCCCTACTCCTACTGACTCTAGCTCGCACTCCTGACTGTGTGATGTACCCTTAACACAGTACAGGATAATGTACTTATATTCACAGAATGAGAATAAAATGGTGAGATGGATGTGTGGGGTTAACCTCGGGGACGGGGTATCGAGCGAGGAATTGAGAAGGCGTCTGGGCATTAGGAGTGTCAGTGAAGTGATGCACACGAGCCGACTGAGTTGGTTTGGACATATAGAGAGAATGGATGACCAGAACTGGGTGAAAAAATGCCGGACTGTGAACGTGGGGGGAGCTGCGCGTAGGGGTGGACCTAGAATGTCGTGGGCTCGGGTACTCCGGTCCGATCTCAAAATAAAGAACTTGACAACAGAGGCAGCCCTTGACAGGGCCGCCTGGAAAGCTGCCATTTAGGACGTGAGACTGTAACCACATTCTCTGAGGACAAAACGGACTTTAAACTTGTATGTATGACCAGATAAATGTTGACACTGATGGTAATGGGTTGGACCTAATATAATGTGAGTTGAGTGCCCCCCACCTCTCAGGGACTTATCCATCTCACCATTCTCTTCTCATTCCGTTCCATTCTATTGATATCCTCCGCTTTAACCGGCCACGTCTCGGAGGCATAGGTCATCGCGCTCCTAACACACGAGGTATACACTTTCCTTTTAAAGAGGGGTGGGAGCCCTCTCATGGTCAGGAGTGGCAACAGCTCTCTAAACTTTTCCCAGCCACTTCTGACTCTAGCAATGGAGCCAGCTGCAGTGCCACCTTCAGGGGAAACCGTATCGCCCAGGTAGTAGAACTTATTCACACATTCCAGCGTTACACTGTCGAAATCAACACTGACAGGGCGTTATTTAATACAAGATCTCCCTTGCACACTGCACATTCAAAGTCTATGATTCTTGTCAAAGGTCCTCTAGCTCCACTACATCTCTTGTGTACCCAGTCACTACAGACACAACATTGGATTGAATTACTTCCCACCCCCTTCCCACATACTGCGCATGGATAGTCGCCGCTTCTTTCCATATATCTCCACGCCCTACTCCACTAATCATGACCTTTGTTTTATCTATCTTAACTCTTAGACCCTTATTTGCCAAACCTTCCCTCCATCTTTTAAACTATACCTCTTCTTCCTGTGCACCATCTGCAATAAGAACTAGGTCATCTGCATATAACAGCTCCCATGGGAGTCCTGTCCCATTAAAAATAATACTGATTTACTACTGTGGTTAGATGTAAATGAAATCTATCATTCTTAAAAGCGGTCTAAATGCAATTCGACTACACTATTAGCGAAATATGCCGTCAATTGATCACTTGCAAGTTTCGTTCTATTAGGAAGTTGGAGCTGTAGATAACGATATTTAACAGAATTTACAGCTAAAATACGGTCATAGTACATTTACATATACTGTACATAAAACCCAATTCAACATACCATTTATCCATCAGAAACGTACATTATTATTGCATTTCTGTTAAATATCGGGGTTCACGGCTCCAACTTCCTTATAGCCTGAAACTCGCAAGTGGTCAATTATGAAAACTTGGAATTAATATACAGTAATGCAGATATAGAAGCTTCACATTTATTCATTAAGTACGGTACATTACAGTACAGGTATTAGGAAAGCAGCTACAGGTCTCCCTCACTATCCGATGCCCCGATTTATCATATTATTATAGGTTTTTAGGCGTTTGTTTAGGAGAGCGAGGTAGAAGGACAGAGGGAGAGGTGGAAGGATGGACTGAGGAAGTATATGGATGAAGGTGGTGCTGGTTGGGAGGAGGGGCGTCGACTGACTGGGGACAGAGGTGCATGGGGGCGTTTCGTTCGTGGCCACCCCTTCGGGGATCACGGCGTCAGGCAATAGATAGATAGATAGATGTTTGGGTGTTGGCTGGTCCCAGAACGCAGCCCCATTTACCCCATTAATTTTAGGGTTTGCTATACGATTTTTGTTATTTTAAGATCTGGTTTTCAGGAACGTAACCCAATGGTAAATCGAGGGAGACCTGTACAAAGGGCTTCAATTTACCATCAGCTGGAAATACAGTACCTACAGAAAGCACCTTTACATTACTACAATCTTCTATAACATAATTAACGATCAAGAAGGAATTGATCAGAATATTTACAGGCATCACACCCAAAACCACAAAGAAAAGTCGATACTGTAGATAGAATAGCCAACATATAAACGTAGACAAATAATCCGTACTCTGAGCTGATCTGTTGTTGTAACGTCTGGCTGCTATTGGAGGAGGATGGGTCGGGGTCGGGGTCCGGGGCGGCCTGGGCCGGGGTGATGGTCTCAAAGTTCCCGTTAACGAACTCGGAGAAGCTGGCGTCCACATCGTTGAGCGTCTCCCACACCATGTTCTCGTGTAGGAAGCCTTGGTCCGTCAACAGCTGGTACAGCTGGTCCTAGATAATGAGAAAAAGCTTGGTTAAGGGGAGATAGGCCTTTTTTTGGGGTCTATTAATTCACATACCCCATTTTAATTTATATTACCTGTATCTATATTTAAAAAACAAAATTATTTATTTATTTTTGTTTGTTTTGCTGAGGTGGCTGACTCGAGACAGAGCCCAAACAGGGACAACTCAACACAACAAAAAGAACCACTCACCCCTCTCTTATATATGGTCGAGAAGTGGTTGTTGCGGAAGAGGACGGCAATCTCCTCCCGTTCCAGCGCCGAGCCCAACTCAAAGAGGCCGTGGATGGTTAGCTGCGACCGACTGCTGTTGATGAAGTCCTCGCACAGCATCGCTAAGAAGAACCAGAGCGTAATACAATTACTGTATATATCCATGAAATGAGTGGAATGTCAGCCCGATTGCTTTCATTAATTTTGAGTTATAGGAAGTTAAGGAGTCATGAGTTGCCAAATGGCTGTCGTTTATTTAAAATTAACAAAACTAATTATCTATTTTTGTTTTTGTAATGGCAAAGCGTACCTGGATGTGGGGATAAACATCTTAAAACACTAGGCTCAATGGGGACAAATCCAGAGAAACAGAGAAAAACAGCAGACTCAAGACAGAGCCAGGATAGGAACAACACAACATAACTCTCCTTTCATTAATAGATCATCTTTGTTATTCTAAATAGCCACATCCTTCCAGGAACAGATGTTGTTGGTGGGTTGGTTGTAGGAGAGACTTAAGACAGAGCCAGGATAGGAACAACACAACACATCATGTGGTGATGGGCTGGTCTATCCGAGTGAGAACTGAGCGATCTCTGCCATACCCATAGCTTACTCTGACTGTTCCTTTTACTTATATATCTTCTAGATCTCAAGTGGCGGCGTCTTTTCCGTGGATTGACCTCCCTACTGCCAACCTAGAAGTTGGCAGATTGGGAGCCAAAGTGTCACATTTTTCCCTTACCCCTCAACTTTCCCTTCATAATTGCTGAGGGGCACAGGGCCTTGGGTGGGGCTTTGGTTTCCCGGGCGTTTCCGCACCCTCCTCAGCTCCCTGCCTTGGAGTGGCTTCGGTCACCCGGGCTTTGTTAGTGGTAAGCAGGGAGGATTTTGTGGGGACGCTCGTTTATGGCCTTGGCCTTGCTCGAGACCTTGGGGCTGTTCGGCCAGACAGCCTGGGGAACAACAACGGGAACAAGAACAACAACAACAACATAACTCACCTTTCATTAATAGATCATCTTTGTTATTCTTAATAGCCTCATCCTTCCAGGCACAGATGTTGTTGGTCAGTTGATTGTAGGAGAGAGAGGTCATGATGGCAGCCGCCTCACTGCTGGGGTCCACCACCCACCCATGGTACAACATGATTCCCAACAGGTCAAAGATGCACAGCTCTCCCGTGAACTCAAAGTCTCGAACTCTGGGGGAAAATATAGATGGATACAGTACACCATAACAAACTTCAAACACAAACTCTTAAAATCTCAAAACTAATATGCTAAACATGAGGGAGAAGGAGGTCCATAAAACACCATAAGAAACTTCAAACACAAAGTCTTTAAATCACAAAACTAATACGCTAAACACGAGGGAGAAGGAGGTCCATAAAAAGCGGGTAGTACCCCCTTAATTGACAGTGACCCACGTCCCCCTCTACATTTCTATTCTATACTGTATACTCACGCCCAATCCCCACTTGTCCTAGTTTTGTATGTATTTATTGTTTTGGGGGGGGGGGGGTAGGCGACTCAAGACAGAGCCCGAATAGGGACATCACAACAGAAAACAATTAACACAAAAACAAAATACAAATTCACACGCACATCTAGGTCATCCAGGAGAAGACCCAGAAACTTTGAAAATAGTAAACCGTATACCGGTACTGTACATACATATATATATATATATAACTTTAGGTCAGATTAGAATAGGACCTTTTTTTTGTAGTAGTTAAGGGATGAGGTCACGAGGAACCTTTTGACCCTTCCCAAACTTGACTACTTCCTTTAACGTGACGATAGTTTCCCGGGCGTTTCTGCACCCTCCTCAGCTCCCCGCCATGGAGTGGCTTCGGTCACCCAGGCTTTATTGTGGTCGGCAGGGAGGGTTCTGTGGGGGCGCTCGGTTATGGCCTTGGAATTGCTCGGGGCCTTGGGGCTGTTCGGCCAGGCAGCTTGGGGAACAACAACGTGACGATAGTGCGTTGTTATATGTGCGATTAGTTTGCTTGGGAAACAGATTAACTTGCTCATGTAGTAATGTACACCCTATGTGGTGGATTGTGTTCTTTTATTTAATAATTTTCATTTTAGTAAGCGTTGTTTCCACATAGCGATTTTGATAATTTAATTTGACTTTATATTGTCCTTGTCCCAATTTTGGTTTGTTTAGTTTGCAAGTTTTACATTTTAATTTAATAGACCTATTTTACGGTTAGGCGATCAGAACAGAAGTAAGGGGTGTGAGGAAATTGCCCAACTATCTCCACCAGCCGAGAATCCAACTCGGTCCTCCCGGTTAGAAACCGAGTGCTCTACCAATGTCGCTACTGGTCACCCCTGGTGATTAGATACGGTATGTTCACAGTTAAGAGGGTACAGTAGTGCTTGTTTTTATCCTTTTGTTTTTGTACATCTATCTATCTATCTATCTATTTACTCAGGCCCAACCCTCACTTTTCCTATATATTTTTGTGTTGTTATCTATCTAATTACTTAGGGCCATATCCCCACTTTTCATATTTTTTTTTTATCTATCTATCTATTTACTCAGGCCCAATCCCCACTTTCCCATTTTTTTTTGGAGGTGGCCGACACAAGACAGAGCCCTACATACCCTGAGAATTTAACATTAACGTGGAGTCCTGTGAGTAGCTTGTGTAGTATACTGATAGCGTCCTCGGTGTTCTGTTCTATATATACAGTATATTTATAACTTTAAGTCAGATTGGAATAGGACCTGGTGTTTAGATATGTTTATACTTAACCCTTTCAAGTTTTTATGATGCAGAGGTTGCCAGATTAGCAATAAGAAATAGAGTTCTCTCAATCTTATAATTACCTCACCAAAATTAGTTTTCTGCCCACAGCTAACTCAAAGGCAACTGCAGAGGTTGAAGTAACTAAACTATCTATCTATTGCCTGACGCCGTGATCCCCGAAGGGGTGGCCACGAACGAACCGCCCCCAGTCAGTCGACGCCCCTCCCCCCAACCAGCACCGCCTTCGTTCATGTAGTTCCTCACTCCATCCTTCCACCTCATATTCGGTCTACCTCTCCCCCTGTCCCTCCACCTCGCTCTCGTACACCCTCTTAGTCATTCTCTCGCTTTCCATACGTTCCATATGGCCGAACCATCTCAAGTTGTTCCTTTTCACACTTTCCAGCACATCTACCTCCACACCACACCTCCTCCTTACTTCCTCATTAGTCTGTCTATCCCTCCATGTAACTCCGCATGCACTCCTTAAGTAATTCATTTACACTGCTCTCACTCTTGGTCTGAGTCTCTCAACCAACGTCCATGCTTCGCTTCCGTAAGTCAGTGTCGGGATTACCACACTGTCATGCAAGGACTTCTTCACTTCCATACTGACCACCCTATTTCTTGTTACTGCTTTTAGCGTTCCTACAACCCTCTTCCCCTGTTGTACCCTCTCCCGCACCTCTTCATCCATAGTCCCATCTTTACTCAACACACTGCCCAGATACTTTAAATTAAAATGTAAAACTTGCAAACTAAACAAACCAAAATTGGGACAAGGACAATATAAAGTCAAATTAAATTATCAAAATCGCCATGTGGAAACAACGTTTACTAAAATTAAAATTATTAAATAAAAGAACACAATCCACCACATAGGGTGTACATTACTACATGAGCAAGTTAATCTGTTTCCCAAGCAAACTAATCGCACATATAACAACGCACTATCGTTGAGTTGACGATCTCCATAGCCTGACCGTTCAGCTTCACCTCACACTCTGTGACTTCACCCTTTTCGAAGACCATAACCTTGCTCTTCCCCGTATTTACCTACAAATTCCGTTTTTCGCACACTGTTCCAAACTCATTTACCAGACCCTGCAACTCCCATTCATTATCACTCATCAGAACTGTATCATCCGCAAACAGCAGTATAGGTAGCTTCCACTCAATTCCCTCCCTTTTCAGCGATACACCAACATCCACTGCTCTTGATAGTATTTCTTTCATGACTCCATCCATATATACAGTAAACAACCACGGGGACATCACACACCCCTGTTTCAAACCAACATTCAGGTCAAAGAACTCGCTCTGCTCACTCTCCACACGTACTTCCGCCTTTGCACCCTCATACATGCTCTTCACTGCTTTCAGCAACTTGCCCTCTACTCCGTATATTCTAAGTACTTTCCACAAACCTTCTCTATCCACTCTGTCATAGGCCTTCTCCAAGTCCATAAAGGCAACATACACCTTTTGTTACTTCTCCACAACACAATTCAAGGTAAAAATCTGATCTACACATCCTCTTCCCTTCCTAAAACCTCCCTGCTCGTCGCCTATCCATTTCTCCGTTCTCACTCTCACTCTCTCAATCACTACCCTACTGTATACCTTCCCTACTACGCTTAGAAGACATATTCCTCGGTGGTTACCACACACTCCTCTTTCCCCTTTTATAGGGGGACTATTATGCCAGTCTTCCAGTCATCGGGTGCACTCCCCTTCTCCCATGCTAGTTTGCACATTTTCCATACCCATTCTATCTCTATCTCACCACCATACCTCAACATTTCCCCACACACTCCATCTGTTCCTGGTGCTTTCCCCAACTTCACTCTTTTCATGGCTTCCCACACTTCTGACCTCCTGATCTCCACTACTTCTCTTCTTCTCCCTCCCATACCATATCCAGCTATGTTTGCTGGCTCTTCATTCCTTACATTTAGCAACTCACTGAAGTACTCCCTCCATCTTTCGACTCTCTCTTGCTTCTCGGCTAGCATTCTCCCATTCTTATCTTTCACACCCTTACTGTTTCCCTTGCTACCTTCCCTAACTTTCTTGACTTCTTTCCAGAACAGTTTCTTACTCTCCCTCCATTTTACACTCAGATTCCTTCCAAATTCCTCATCTACTCTTCTCTTACTTTCCTTCACCCCCGTCTTACTCTCCACGTACCTCGCTCGTTTCTGTCTCTCGGAATCTTCATTCCCTCTACTACCCAACCACTCTCTATATGCTTTCTTCTTTTCTTCCACAGCTATTCTTACCTCTTCTGTCCACCATGCTGTACCTTTCACTCCCCTCACTCCACACACCTCCTCACATGGTTTCTAAATACCCCTGATGGTAACAAAGGCTTTAAAGTATCCCTGATAGGCTCAAAATTGCGTCAAGAACGTGAGAGGGTTAAGGGGGTAGTGCTTGTTTTTTTTATATCTCTATCTATAGGCCTATATTTACTCAGGCCCAATTCCCAGTTTTCCTATATTTTAGCTTTTTTTATCTAGGCCTATCTAATTACTTAGGCCCAATCCCCACTTTTCCTATTTTTTTTAATCTATCTATTTACTCAGGCCCAATCACCACTTTTCCTATTTTTTTTTTTTTTTTAGGTGGCTGACACAAGACAGAGCCCCTACATACCCTGAGAATTTAACATTAACGTCGAGTCCGGTGAGCAGCTTGTGTAGTATACTGATAGCGTCCTCGGTGTTCTGTTCTATGTGTCTCCTCATCTCCACCGGCAGTGCGTTGCGGGGTTGGTCGAACAGTGCGTTGCCGACCACCAGCACCAGGTCTCCTCCGCTGATCTCTGAACGGTCCGACGGTAGGGTGATCTGGCCCTATAAGTGATACAGAAGATAAACAGATTAACTTGCTCATGTAGTAATGTACACCCTATGTCAATGTCATTCACTAATTTTTTCAAGAGGGCCAAAAGTTCAGGACATATTCAGAGAGCCCGCATAAGCCATAAGGCAAAGAAGCCATAAGGATAAGCAGAACAAAATATATAGCCTATGGTCCTCCCGGGATTCGAACTCGGGACACCACACCAAGAACATAAGCACCTAAACCATTACACCACCAACATAGTTAACACAGAAGGATAACACTATCAAGACAATAATGATAATGTTGTTTCCACTCCTACCTTGAGAATCATAACATTAACAATGGCCAGCAGTGGACATGGGCCATTGTTGTTCTGTGTGATGATGGGTACTTCTATATCCTGCCACTTTATCTTCTTTATCTTGTGCACCACCTCTGAGGGATCTGTTGGGTGGGTATCAGCGGGACGGGGTGATGCGGTAGCCCCTGTGGTCCCCCCCGGTGGCTGGGACCTCTGGGGTTGGGAGGCCTGAGGGGAAGACTTCTCGGCCTCCGGTAATATTCCCATGGAGGGTAGCACCGACTCCCCATGAGACATCCACCCACAGACACCACCACTACACTCTTTGTCTCTCACACTCTCATTTTCCGCTACACCTGAACTTTTGGTATCGTCTAAAGTCACCCCCGAGTCTTTGCTCTTCACCTCACCGCCGGAACTCTCACCACTAAGCAGGTCTGGGAGGACCGTAGCACTCTGTTTATCACTGTTCTCCTCCACACCAGGCAAGGAGTTTCTGTGAGGCTCCTCGGCGTGGGAAGTGGTGGTAACGTGAGTGTGTTGTTGTGAAGGCACTGTTGGACACGCACTCCCCGCACCCTGAGTACCAGCGAGCAAGGACACATCGGGCAACGTTGGGTCCTCCTGCTGTGATGAACTGCTCTGTCCTGCTGAGGCCAACGTTTCCATTGGTACCGGTACTGGCTCATCCTCGCACCCCGTCAACTCTTTCTCACACCCATCACTTGCACCTTTCCCTGAAAACAGATCAGGAAGTTAGTTTGGGGGTGCATAGAAGGCCACTCTTGGGCAATAGGATATGTGTGGGATATGGAAAAAGTTTGGTTTAACCTCCCGAGTTGGAATCCCGGGAGGACCATATGCTTTATTAGTTTATTCAAGTACATTGGAGTTTGTAATTGATGATTAACGTTAAGAACGGGGCATTACTTATATATATATATATATATATATATAAAAACAGGTATTATCCACCAGTATATAATCATGAGCTTGATAGAGTAATATTGTTCTGCTCATACAATTAGGATTTCAAAGACCTTGTGGCAGAAAGCAAGATATGGTACTATAGCCTAGGTGAAAAGGAAATATTGTAAAGCTGCCCCTTACTGGCAAAATAGATGCTGATTTCAATAACACCCCCTGTATCCCAGGACAACAAATTTGTTTTTGTTTTTTATCTGAAAATGGCGTACAGTACATCTGAGTGTTTTAAGATCGTTGGATAATGGGGATATTTTTTTGTGGGGGATGGTTTACATCTAGGACAGGACTGATACAGGCCCCATCGATTTTTATGGGTGTTATGAGATGTTTAGCCTATACACCATACTTCATTGCTATACTGTATATGACAGTACCGTCGCAACTCCATTATAAGGGAGTTGGGACACATACTACCTGGTAGGTAAAGGTTAGTCTTGTATCCAATGTATTACTAGGTGACAGGTAAGGGTTAGTATTGGGACACATACTAGCTTAGGTTACTGTGGTTTTGTAATCTGCAAAATGGGAAACTTAAGCCAACTTTCAAAATTACAGGTAGGTTATTGTGTTTGGGAAGGATGTACCGGTAGTATCCGGGCGTACGGTCATCATGTTTACATAAAGCTCGGTTCACACATGCACGAATTAACGTCACGTCTCGTCCGTCCCCGACCCCTTAATTCGCCGTGCCTAGGCGGCATCCTTTTTGTTCAGCATAAAATGGTCCGTGTGGGTCGGGGCAACTGCCAGAAAACGTGTTATGTCGGGGACACCCACAGCACGGAAGCAGTCGTCGTCTAGACGACGACTGCTTCCGTGTGTGTCCCGGCAAAAAAACTTTGGAACGGCCATAGTGGCCATCGTGGCCACATGGGGCCTCCAGATTGATGCCGTCCTGCCTATTTTCTTGGTCGGGGACAGACGTGACGTTAATTCGTGCATGTGTGAACCGAGCTTAAGTCGGGCGCTCGCAGTTAAGTTCCCGTCTATTTTTCTTTTATTTGCCCCCTCCTGGCAATAAATTATTATGTTACCTCCACCAGCCGACTTTACTCCTAAACTCAATTAATGAAATCAACAAATACATGTGGCAGTCCACGGATTCGAACCTAGGATGCTCACACCGAAATTCAGTGCATTTATCCCTTGCGCTACGAAGACAGTTAAAGAATGGTGGACAAGCCTATAATTTATGAAGACAGTTAAAGAATGGTGGACAAGCCTACGATTTATTATGCATATCAATCTAAGCATGTACCGTACACACTTTCCAACTGCGCTATCATAGGCTATGTATAGATGAAAGGAAGGAGTACTTAATGGGGCCTTAACCCTAAGGAAGGCCTCTCTATAATTGTCTATAAACTACCCCTGAATATGATGATGACAATAAGTCATGGGGGTGAGGAGTCTCAACCTATAATTATATCCCACAGCAGTCAAAATAGACAAGAACATGATTGCACAATCATGCGCATAGTATAAACAAGGGAGGCGGTATGCCTGAATACTACATCCTTGCCCCATGCATTGTGTTTCTTTACTCTGCAAAATCGTAAAACCCGAGCTAACATTCAAAATTAGGTTACCGACGTATCGGTACTCTGTTTTTTTTACTTTGAAAACTTGGAAAATCTGAGCCAAGTTTTGCCGAAACTTGGCTTGGATTTTCCATTTTTTAGGTTTTAATCATTAGAAAAACAGGAAAAGCCAAGCTTTGTTTCATGTATGTTATTTTCGTAATAGGCCTATTTACTTTTTTTACCCCGCAATTTCCCTGATCTTCATAGCACTCCCCACTATCGGGGGGGGGCGTGTCTGAAGATCGATGGATAATGGGAAAATACCAAAATGTGATGGTCCTCGGTATTAAACAACACTGTATAATTATAGCCTAGCCTAAAAAAAAAAAAAAAAAAAAAAAAAAAATTATGTATCCGTTGTGTCCTAGATTCCCCCCCGGGGATTGTGACTAATTTTGGGAGGGTAATACGCCCGAATAATACATTCTTACCCTAATTTCAACTTGGCTACTGTATGTATAGCCTAGGCTAATTATAAAAACTACCGTACCTAGGCTAAAACCAAACCAAAAAACTAGCCTTTGGGAAAATTAGTGGTAGCCTAGGCCTAGTTTCAGAAATATTTCCCCATTGTCTTTTAATCTTTCTCCCTTCTTATAGCCTAGGCCTATGTGTCAGTTCTTAATTAAATGTACCGGTAGCCTATAGCAAGAAGGTACGTGCTACAGTACAGTAGTAGTTTCGGGATTGCCTTTGTAGAGGCTCCCTTGCTTTAAAATAATTTTAGCCTATGTAGATTGTGCTCTTTTTATTATTAAGTTCCTTCTTCTCCATATACGAGTGATAAATCTTTTCCTATCTTCCGCTTGGACCGCTTCGTCTGCACTGTAGTTTTTCAATACTAGTAGTTGTGCCTGTGCGGCTTGTGCTATCTGGTCCTCCTCTTCTTCATAAACTTCATTGTCTTCATAAACTTCATTGTCTTCATTGTCTTCATTGTCTTCATTGTCTTCAGGGAAAATATGTTATCTTTTTATGTCTGCAGTGTAGTAGGAAATGTTCTTGTGTCTCCTCCTCTTGACATGCAGGACATTTGGTATCTTGAAATTGATGTCTCTTCCTCCAATTAAGTTATAGGGTCTATGTTCTCGCTCAGTGTCAAACGAAAGGCGAGTCCATTCTATTTAATCTTAAATTCTGTATATGCAAAGATAAAATAATGGTTCGTAGTTAAAGTTATGTTTTTGGAAGTGATAAAATGGCCACAACAATGCTAGGCTATTTCATGTTAATTTTCTTGTATTCCTTATCATATTCATTCAAGTATTCCAAAAACATTGCTCCGGTTTGACACCCTGCTCTCGCTCTCGCTACTACAGACTTAGCTTTGGCACATAAAGATCAATCATCAATGGGATGGGACTGCTGTCAGTCCTAAAGATAATGTTTTCCTAATATTCTCATAGGTTAGTCGCTATTAGGCTAGCCCTAGCCTAGATCCTAAAGTTATAGGACTAGCCTATGGGCTATAGCCTAGGCTACAGTGTTAGTGTTGTCATTAATTAGCCTAGGCTACCACTAACACAAACAAATAGAATAGTAGGCCCAGGCTACTCATTGCCTATTGTGACTATTGTCACAATCCATCTTTCTTTCACCATTAATAATGTCAACGTATCATTGCCTAGTCGACAAATCGTTATCGTTGGCGCTCTTCAATACCCAATGATTATAACCCTTTCGTCACCTATAACACGTGGAATTGACTCTATACATGTCCAAACCACCAAATGTCGTGACTTAATACGCCCACTGCCAGGGTGGGTGACAGTAGTACGAGACGTCAAGTCATAGGAAAGAAAGGGTGAATCAGCAGTGACTTGGCCCTCTTGGAAACCCCTCCCCGCCATACTCCCCCAGCCAATTACCACACCCTATTGGCTCTCCAGACCCTAAAATACTATATACTGACCTGTGGCGTCCATGGCTAGCGTGACATGAGTGTGAGGTGAGGGTGGGGTAGCATGAGGAGAGACGCGCAACACCTGTAGTAGTAAACAAACACCTTCACCAGCGCCACACCTCGGGCACTACCCGAACTATACTCACTCACTCGCCTGTCTAAAACATTATCGCAACTGCATACATTTCATGTTTTGTTCACCAACCAACTTTACTTCTAAACTCAATTAATAAAATCAACAAATACATGTGGTACTCCAAGGACTCGAACCTAGGATACTCACACCGAAATGTAAACGTAATGTAAATGTTAAACTAAAGAATAAAGAACATTTTATCAACATCAAACTGATTATTAAAAGTTCAATTGATGTTAAAAACCCGACTGCAATTTTTACTTGCAGACACCCCTTCCACCAGAGCTCCAAATTCAAATCAGTCAAGCACAGGCGCAAGATGTGAATCTTTTAATCTACTTAGCCTAATCATCCTAACCTAGTCTAACTAAGCATAGGTGACCAAAATAACTTCCCGCAATAGTATACACTACAAAATCGTCTGACAATATGCTCTGGATCCTCTGGAGGACCTCGGGGCGAGACTATATAAGATAGCCTACACGAACGTTTCTCGCAATCTGACAACTTCTAAAGCACATTCTGCGTTTTCTATCACCCCCACTATCTCCGAAAGGTATCGTATTACTCCATTACTAATAGAAGACTGTAAAGCTATTGGTATTGATGGTAATGCGCTGGAATACCTTCAAAGTTACCTTACTAACAGAACTTATTGTGTGCAAATAAGTAATAAATTCTCAGAGATGAAGCATCTAGAGAGGGGCGTCCCTCAAGGGAGTGTTCTTGGACCAATTCTATTCTGTATATATACAATTGCACTATCTAGCATATTAATGAAACATGGAGTGAAATTCAAGCTGTTTGCGGATGACACCCAATTCTATCTGGCACTAAGTGACGTGGTGAATGTTGAGGAGAAGATTAGTGGTTTATTAAAAGACATTGGGAAGTGGATGGAGTCAAAGCAACTGAAATTAAATGAAAATAAAACTGAATGCCTATTAGTAGGCAGACGGGTGAACCTTGAGAGACTGGGCGTGCAAAGCCTCAATATCAATGATAGTGTGATGACTGTGAGTAGTGTGGTGAAGGATTTGGGAGTCTTGGTTGATAGTGAACTGTCATTTAAAAACCAGATTAATCAAACAGTGCGAATCTCTGCCTATCATCTGAGGAATATTGCTTTTGTGAGAAAATATCTGGATATTAATACAACCAAAATGTTGATCCACAATCATGTAATTAGTAAATTAGACTATTGTAATTCTCTATATTATCGACTACCAAATTACTTGCTACGAAAACTACAACTTATAATGAATAGAGCAGCAAGATTAATAAAGAGTTTACCATTCCGTGCGAGTATAACGCCGGCATTAATTGACCTGCATTGGCTGCCGGTGAAAGCGAGGATCATATTCAAACTGTGTGTTATAGTGTATCAAGCTTTGAACTTTGGAAAGCCGGAATATGTGCGAGACTTATTGGAAGACTTCAATGTTGGCACTGATATGATGCTGAGACATGGCAACGTGCTGCATCAATTGAATGAGCCACGGTGCAATCATGAATTTGGATTTAGGGCCTTCGAAAAGAGTGCACCGAGACTTTATAATAATCTACCAGTTAATGTGAAAAGGTGTGCGAACATAAAGGCCTTTAAAAAGTAACTAAAAACACATTTGTTCAGGGAGTGTTATGACTTAGAAGATGGCACTGTGAGACAAGACTACAAGTGCTAGATGGTTTAAAGGGCAGCTGCGACGAGCGTCACATCTAGTGACGGAGCGCAGCAGAGAAACTCCACACCAAGTAACAAGTAAGTAACATTAAGGGTGTCAAATATCAAATCAACTCAATCAGACTCAATCCTGCTCCACAGGGTCCAACTTCAATCCGATTTGGACTTAATTGGTCTATTGAACCATGGTGGTGACTGGTTCCGTGTAAGTGTCTTCTCGGGTATGTGCTTGTCCATTGTGTCGTGTATAAAGTTGCGGAGTCTGGTCCAATTTAGCTCAACAGAATTGGCCATTGGGTCTTGTCGATGAATGTGTCTCTAAAGCCGGTATCACACGAGCGCTTTTTCCTTTAACATGTATCCTCAACACTGGTCTGGCAGCTTATGAGGTAAACATTTGAAATATTTGGGTCACTAAATTCATCCATCATCAGTCTAGTTTCCGATACCAGTGCAAAATATTCCAAAAATATTGCCAGAATTTTTTTTAATCATCGAATATTAACTATAAAAGCTCTCGTGTGATACCGGCTTAAAGTCAGCTAAGTCTACCGAGATGGCTCCCATGTCAGCTCTGTTGTATTGGTAGATTTTCCTGGGTAATTGTTTCTGAATGTTTGGTTTATGTTTGCGTCTACAAGTATCATGTATAGATAGATAGATAGATAGATAGATATAGATATACTAATCAACCCTACCCCGTCAACCTTCAACTCCCCTCCTATCCTTGGTTAGTTTTATATTATGGGTGTATAGTGGGCCAAATAAGCCATGTCGCCGCTGTCATTACGTTTTGCTCTCTGTGTGGTGTATTAATGTCTGTCAGATGTTGAATAGGGTGTGTAAAGATAGGATCATGTTTGTATATCTGTATGCTGTATTAATGTCTGTCAGATGTTGAATAGGATGTGTAAAGATAGGAACGTGTTTGTATATCTGTATGCTGTATTAATGTCTGTCAGATGTTGAATAGGGTGTGTAAAGATAGGACCATGGTTGTATAGCTCACTCGAAACGATACATTAATGCTTAGATAGTGCCGATACCAATTATTGATCAATATATACTCGGTGCCGCGACATGACTTATTTAGCCGACTGTACACAAGATCCTTTAGCATGCATCAGTGTTTTTCATTCCATATAATTAATTTCGCCCACATCTCTTTTATTTTTATTCAAAGCTCGATACTAATTCTCCACTTGCGAGTTTCAAGCTATAAGGAGGAAGTTGGAGCGGTGAACATTGATATGAAAGATAAATGTTACGTTGAATTGGGTTTTATGTATTTATAAATGTACTACGCCCGTGTGTTAGCGGTGTATTATGTTAAATATCGTTGTCTACAGCTCCAACTTCCTTATAGCCTGAAACTCGCAAGTGGTCAATTCCCTAGTCTTTCTTCCACACCTACTCCTCCTCCTCCTCCTCCACCACCACCACCACCACTGACATATTAACGGGACAGTGGCTGTTTGTTTGTTTGTTTAATTTATTCATATATTTGTTTAGTTTCCTCCCTAGACCTCCATCAAGCTTAGAAAAAAAAACCCTAGACCCCCTTTGAAGATAAATTTGTACATTTTTCGGTAGAAAAATGTCCCGAAGGCCGGTTCCTCTTAAAATTGCAGGCTCGCTATCGCTTGCTAGGAAATAATCGACACCTAAATGGCACGAAAGGTCTTAAATTGACAACGAAATGGGGCGAAAGGTGTTAAAATCGCCAAACTAATGGGCCGAACGTCTTATAATCTCAAAACTAGTGGGGCTAAACATTAAGGGAGAAGGGGGTCCAGAAAAACGGTCTGCCTCCCCTTAATTCCCTAGCCTTTATTCCACCCATACTATACTCCTCCACCTCCACCTCCCCCCCCCCCCCCACCCACACCTACTGTCATTGCCACCCCCAACATGGTGTCTGTTTGTTCACGAATTACCTCCTCAGTTTTCAAGATGGAGAGCCCATACTTGGCATGCATACTAAGGGGGTGCCAGAATAGGTTTGTCAATATTAAGACCTTTCATGACATTTAGGTGTCGATTTTTTCCTGGCGAGGGATAGCGATCCTCCGGCCTTTGGCCGGAACATTTATCTACCGAAAAAAATGAAAATAACTATCTATCTATCTATCTATCTATCTAACTATCTATCTATCTATCTAACTATCTATCTATCTATCTATCTATCTATCTATCTATCTAACTATCTATCTATCCATCTATCTAACTATCTATCTATCTAACTATCTATCTATCTATCTATCTATATGCTCAGGCCCAATCCCCCCCTCTTAATTTCACCTGTGGTCTGCCCCCTCCCTCCCTCCCTCCCTCCCTCCCCAATCCTTCCCCCTCGATATTTTTCTTATTATCCCCCTAGACTCCCTAATACGCCTCCCCCTACCCCCCCTCCCTCCTCCCTTCCCCCTCCCCCCCCCCCCCCATAGTAGTACGTGCTGTTCCTTGATTAACCCTTTCAGTACCAGCGACGTGCGTAATATTTCATGTCGATTTTTTCCTAGCGAGCGATAGCGAGCCTATATTTGTATGAGGAAATGGCCTTCGGCCGGGACATTTTTCTACCGAAAAATGTACAAATTTATCTTGAGAGGGGTCTAAGGGGTGTTTTTTTTTTTTGTTAAGCTTGATGGAGGTCTAGCGAGGAAACTAAGAAAGAAATATCCAATAAACCCGCCCGACCTAACCCCTTCTGTACCGGCGACGTCTGTGTTGACATTCACGCTAGCTATATCAAGCCGATATTATGCAGCTTGGGAAGGCTCTGTGGTCGTTAATAATAGGCTGGGTGTGGGTGGAGATAGTTTGAAGCCTTGTTATTATGATTGGCTAGAGGTCCTTCCTAAGCTGAATAAAATTGTCTACTAGTGGCCTGAATACAATGAGAAGGACGTCACTGATACTGGAAGGGTTAAGAGGAGGAGGGGGTGACCTTCTTTTTGTTATTTCTGTCCGTTTCTATCTTTCTCTGGCTTGTATCCATTTGGCCCCATTCAGCCTACTGTTTTAAGACGTTTATCCCCATCCAGGTGTCAATTTTTTATTTTTGTTTGACAGCAGGCTAAATTTGTACATTTTTCGATAGAAAAATGTCTCCGGCGAAGCCGGATTTCTTCATATAATGCTGGCTCGCTATCGCTCGCCAGGAAGAAATCGACACATAGATGGGGATAAACGTCTTAAATTAGTTGGCTGAATGGGGCCGAATGGATACAAGCCACACTAATACTAATATCAAGTGTGTATATAGATCACCTCGATACAACCCCTCTATTTTAAGACCTTTCGTTCCATGTCTTTTTTTTTTGGTACCCCCTTCTCCCTCATGTTTAGCCCCATTAGTTTTGAGATTTTAAGACGTTCGCCCCATTAGTTTGTCTATTTTATGACCTTTTGTCCCATTTCTTTATCAACCTTTAACTGTGTTGGTGGTGTGATGGTTTAGATGCTTATGTTCTGGGTGTGGTGTCCCGAGTTGGAATCCCGGGAGGACCATATGCTTTCATTACTGTGTTGGTGGTGTAATGGTTTAGATGCTTATGTTCTGGGTGTGGTGTACCGAGTTGGAATCCCGGGAGGACCATATGCTTTCATTACTGTGTTGGTGGTGGTGTAATGGTTTAGATGCTTATGTTCTGGGTGTGGTGTCCCGAGTTGGAATCCCGGGAGGACCATATGCTTTCATTACTGTGTTGGTGGTGTAATGGTTTAGGTGCTTATGTTCTGGGTGTGGTGTCCCGAGTTGGAATCCCGGGAGGACCATATGCTTTCATTACTGTGTTGGTAGTGTAATGGTTTAGGTGCTTATGTTCTGGGTGTGGTGTCCTGAGTTGGAATCCCGGGAGGACCATATGCTTTCATTACTGTGTTGGTGGTGTAATGGTTTAGATGCTTATGTTCTGGGTGTGGTGTCCCGAGTTGGAATCCCGGGAGGACCAAATGCTTTCATTACTGTGTTGGTGGTGTAATGGTTTAGATGCTTATGTTCTGGGTGTGGTGTCCAGAGTTGGAATCCCGGGAGGACCATATGCTTTCATTACTGTGTTGGTGGTGCAATTGTTTAGGTGCTTATGTTCTGGGTGTGGTGTCCCGAGTTGGAATCCCGGGAGGACCATATGATTTCATTACTGTGTTGGTGGTGTAATAGTTTAGATGCTTATGTTCTGGGTGTGGTGTCCCGAGTTGGAATCCCGGGAGGACCATATGCTTTCATTACTGTGTTGGTGGTGTAATGGTTCAGATGCTTATGTTCTGGGTGTGGTGTCCCGAGTTGGAATCCCGGGAGGACCATATGCTTTCATTACTGTGTTGGTGGTGTAATGGTTTAGATGCTTATGTTCTGGGTGTGGTGTCCCGAGTTGGAATCCCGGGAGGACCATATGCTTTCATTACTGTGTTGGTGGTGTAATGGTTTAGATGCTTATGTTCTGGGTGTGGTGTCCCGAGTTGGAATCCCGGGAGGACCATATGCTTTCATTACTGTGTTGGTGGTGTAATGGTTCAGATGCTTATGTTCTGGGTGTGGTGTCCCGAGTTGGAATCCCGGGAGGACCATATGCTTTCATTACTGTGTTGGTGGTGTAATGGTTTAGATGCTTATGTTCTGGGTGTGGTGTCCCGAGTTGGAATCCCGGGAG
This sequence comes from Paralithodes platypus, assembly GCA_032716605.1. Lineage (NCBI taxonomy): Eukaryota > Metazoa > Arthropoda > Malacostraca > Decapoda > Lithodidae > Paralithodes > Paralithodes platypus. The sequence continues at coordinate 1,264,004 of CM064539.1, forward strand.
GACCATATGCTTTCATTACTGTGTTGGTGGTGCAATTGTTTAGGTGCTTATGTTCTGGGTGTGGTGTCCCGCGTTGGAATCCCGGGAGGACCATTCATTAGTTAATTCAAGTGCATTGGGGTTTGTAATTGATGATTAATGTTAAGAACGGGGTGTTACTTAATTAATATATGCCGTGGAGATCAAGCTGTATTTTATTTAACACTATTTGGTGCAACGTCTGGGGGATATTATGGTATTTTGTATAATTAGTATTGAGGGTTTTAACCCTTTCAAGCTCCAATACGCGTTTCTGTTCTGCTTCTGGCTACTATTAGACGATTTTATTCAGATTAGTAACGGTATATGGAAGTTAAAGGGTTGATTAAGATAGTATTTACCCTTTTAATACCCACAGATCCTTCCTAAGCTGCATAAAATCGTCTAATAATAACCAAAATAAACTGCTAAAACGCGTCAGAGCTTCAAAGGCTTCAATCCACTCCTTGCGCGAGTGGGGTAGTAGGGTAGGTAGGGGGAGGGGGTGGGTTGCTTGAGAACCCAGCTCTGGGCCACCCGTCCGCCCAAAATCACGCCCTCAAATATTGCCGCTACGACATTCTAACCAATTGCAATCGATTTACCGCAACTGTTAACCCTTTTTCGGTAAAGTTTTAATCTCAGCCTCGAAATACGTCTAGTTTAGCCGCAAATCGCATTTTTCCATGCAAAATTTGACATGTCCATAACTTTTGCAGTGTTTTGAGCTAGGGGGTTGAAATTTGACATGTCCATAACTTTTGCAGTGTTTTGAGCTAGGGGGTTGAAATTTGACATGTCCATAACTTTTGCAGTTTTTTGAGCTAGGAGGTTGAAATTTGACATGTCCATAACTTTTGCAGTTTTTTGAGCTAGGGGGTTGAAATTTGGACACAAGATACTCAATCAATAATGAGAAAATGCGTTTTTCACTTTTTCGAAATTTTGACTTTTAAAATGAAGTTCTTGGACATTAAGCACCATTTATTTAAGGGGAGGTTTTTAGTGTGTTTCCTAGACTTCCATCAAGCTTGAAATTACACCCCCTTGTCCCCCTTTTAAGATAAATTTGTACATTTTTCGGTAGAAAAATGTCCCGGCCGAAGGCCGATTCCTCTTAAAATTGCAGGCTTGCTATCGCTCGCCAGGAAAAAATCGACACCTAAATGGGACGAAAGGTCTTCAAATTCGCAACGAAATGGGGCGAAAGTTCTTAAAATCGCCAAACTAATGGGCCGAACATCTTATAATATCAAAACTAGTGGGGCTAACCATGAGGGAGAATGGGGACCAGAAAAATGGCCCATTTCCCCTTAGTCTTTTAATCTTGTAATTATCGACAGCCCTGGTCATGGCCCTCTGCATACCTCAACACCATGATGACGGATCAATAACGAAAATATATATGCTGGCTTGCTATCGCTCGCCAGGAAGAAATCGACACCTGGATGGGGATAAACGTCTTAAAAACAGTAGGCTGAATGGGGCCGAATGGATACAAGCCAAAGAGAGAGGGAGAGAAAAAAAAAAAAAGCGAGGTGGGCTCCCTTACTAAGAAACCTCATCACAATTTTTCTCGTTTATAATGTTGAAGTGAGTGACAGGCGTGTGTGTAGAGTTCACCCACATGACGTTTTTTTCTGGTGAGCGGTAGCGAGCCAGCATTTATATACTTTTTTGTTTAGACAGCAAGCTAAATTTGTAAATTTTTCGATAGAAAAGTGTCTCCGGCGAAGCCGGATGTCTCCATACAATGCAGGCTCGCTATCGCTCGCCAGGAAGAATCGACACCTGGATGGGGATAAACGTCTTAAAACAGTAGGCTGAATGGGGCCGAATGGATACCAGCCTAAGAGAGAGGGAGAGAAAAAAAAAAGCGAGGTGGGCTCCCTTACTAAGAAACTTCATCACATTTTGTATCGTTTATGAGTGACAGGCGTGTGTGTGTAGTTCACCCCACATGACGTCACGGTATAAGTATGTCTGAGCTGGGTACATAATTAATCTATCACGTTCAATGATGTTTGTGTGTGTGTGGGGGTGGGTGTGTTTGCCTGTGTGTGTGTGTGGTGGTGGTGGTGGGGTTGTCTGTGGTGTGTGGTGGGGGGGGGGGGTCTGTGGTGTGTGGGAGGGGGTCTGTAGTGTGTGTTTGTTGGTGGGGGGGTCTGTAGTGTGTGTTTGTTGGGGTGGGGGGTCTGTAGTGTGTGTTTGTTGGGGTGGGGGGTCTGTGGTGTGTGTGTGGATGGGGGGTCTGTAGTGTGTGTTTGTTGGGGTGGGGGGTCTGTGGTGTGTGTGTGGATGGGGGGTCTGTAGTGTGTGTTTGTTGGAGTGGGGGGGGGGGTCTGTGGTGTGTACAAAGGAGTACAAAGGAAATCAAGCAAAAACAGATCTAGTGACCCTTCTAGGTTGCTTGTCCTCCAAAACACTGAGGATCAAGTGTCCAAACAGTGGTTCAGAGTGGGTAAGGGAACATTGGAAAGGGAATTACTGCCCTGGAACTAATGTCCGTGGTAGAATTAGGAAGTTAGTAGAGGACAGATGGGTTAGTAACTGAGGGGGGGATACAATAAAGTTATTCATTTACAAACGCAGTCAGTCGCGGGTTTGATGAGAGATATTTGTCTAGGCGGAGTTTAAATGAATCAACGGTGATGCAGTCTATAACGTTTCGGGGAAGCCCATTCCACAAGTTGACAACTCGATTGAAGAAGAAATTCTTTGATTTGTGCGAGTTAAAAGATTTACCAATAATTTTGCAACCATTTCCCCGCGTGTAATTAGATTGGTTGATAGTGAAGTACTTACTACAGTTCATATTGTCGATGCCTTTGATGATTTTGAACACTTGAATTAAGTCACCTGTTAATCTGCGCTGGGTTAAAGGAAATAGATTTAATTCTCTAAGATGCTCTTCGTATGGTTTGTTCTTTAGGCTAGGTATAATTTTGGTAACTCTACGTTGAACTCGTTCTAGCTTGTTTATATCGTTTTGGTAATAAGGGCACCAGGATTGAACGCAGTATTCCAGAAGAGGGCGGACTAAGGAATTGTAAAGGGTTAGGATAACTTCTTTGGATTTATGCTCAAATGACCTGCCTATAAAGCCAATTATTTTGTTTGCCTTCTTAACAACTTCTGAACATTGTTGACTCGGTTTTAGGTTACTCGATATTGTTACTCCCAGATCGGTTTCTCTGTTTACAATCTTAAGCTGAGTGCCATTCATCGAATAGTTTGCTTTCTCATTTCTCATGTGTGTGGGGGGTGGGGGGGTCTGTGGTGTGTGTGGGGTGGGGGGGTCTGTGGTGTGTGTGGGGGGTGGGGGGGTCTGTGGTGTGTGTGGGGGGTGGGGGGGGTGCTGTGGTGTGTGTGGAGGGTGGGGGGGTCTGTGGTGTGTGTGTGGATGGGGGTCTGTAGTGTGTGTTTGTTGGGGTGGGGGGTCTGTGGTGTGTGGGGGGGTGGGGGCGTCTGTGGTGTGTGTTTGTTTGGGTGGGGGGTCTGTGGTGTGTGTTTGTTTTGGGGGGGGGGTGTGTGTGGGGGTCTGTAGTGTGTGTTTGTTGGGGGGTCTGTGGTGTGTGTGGGGGTCTGTGGTGTGTGTTTGGTGAGGGAGGTGTCTGTAGTGTGTGTTTGTTGGGGGGGGGGGGGGGGGGGGTCTGTGGTGTGTGTGTGGATGGGGGGTCTATAGTGTGTGTTTGTGTGAGGGAGGGTGTCTGTGGTGTGTGTTTGTTGGGGGTGGGGGGGGGGTTGTGGTGTGTGTGTGGATGGGGGGTCTGTAGTGTGTGTTTGTGGATGGGGGGGTCTGTGGTGTGTGTGGGGTGGGGGGGGGTCTGTGGTGTGTGTGGATGGGGGGTCTGTGGTGTGTGTGTGGATGGGGGGTCTGTAGTGTGTGTGTGTGTGAGGGAGGATGTCTGTAGTGTGTGTTTGTTGGGGGGGGGGGGTCTGTGGTGTGTGTGTGGATGGGGGGTCTGTAGTGTGTGTTTGTTGGGGGGGGGGGGTCTGTGGTGTGTGTGTGGGGGGTGGGGGGGTCTGTGGTGTGTGTGGATGGGGGTCTGTAGTGTGTGTTTGTTGGGGGGGAGGGGGCGTCTGTGTGGGTGTGTGCCTGTGAGTGCATACGTGTGTGTGTGCCTGTGAGTGCATACGTGTGTGTGTGCCTGTGTATTATGAAGTAAGGATGGTATCAGTACTAATATGATTATCGATTGGTTCCCTGGTATGACGGACAGATAATGGGTGGTGGTGGTGGAGGAGGTCAGTCTCTCACCAACATCATGGGTACCCTCACCAGGACCATTGCTGTCTTCTTTATACTCACCCTCTCTGGTAATATATATATATATATATATATATATATATATATATATATATATATATATATATATATATATATATATATATACTGTATATGTTATACCAGGTTTTTACTGTGGTTGTATTGACTAATTAGGTAGGTTCTTACTCGACTGGAGAAAATGAGACCAACACGAACACAAGTACGAAGGTAATAGAGGATAATAAAACACAGAGTACAAACATAGATCGTTCTTATTCGACAGTAACATATGATTAGAGATACAATGTTACATCAGACATGGATAGGTAATTATTTATGTAACAGCACGATCGAGGATCCACTAGGCGCCTCAAGGGTGAGATGTTGGGCAGGTTCGACGGTCTTTGAAGATGTGGCTGCGTTGTACTCCCGACGACGTTCGAGTCCGTGCTGGTGATCCTGCCGTGTGAAGGTGGCAGAGTTAGTGAAGACTTCCTTGGGGATCTTCTGAAGAACTTTGATGTTGTGGTCTTATACTAATACGAGCCGTTTCACCAGTGTCTTACGCTCTGGTATCGTAGGACTTAAGTAGGGAGTCGTTTCACCAGTGTCTTACATCCTCCACTACGAGTCCTGACTGAGAAGGAAGCCGTTACACCAGTGTCTTATACTCTTCCAACCAGCCTTACTATTTTTGTAGGTTTACTATAGTCTATTCGCTGTAAGTAGGCGAGAAATCATAACCTCTATCCTCTGTAACTCAAAAAGGGCTAGAGCAAATTGGCTGTAAATTTTCACATCTATTCCTGGACTGACTCTTCTCAAATGGTAGAATATTAGCTTGATTACTCTAGTCGTGCTTGAGTTACAGAGGTTAGAGGTCATGATTTCTCCCCTACTTACAGAGAATAGACTATAGAACTAGAGCGCTTGTCGGTACTGCATACTCTAATTATAGTAAATCCTGTATCAAGGCAATATAAAGATGTTGGGTGGTCACCAGTGTGGTCCAACAAGAGTACGAGCAAATCCAAGATACTTTCGCGAAATGCGTCGAGTAGTTACTTTAAATGTTGTTTCTGTACGGTCTCTATCTCGAGTCGGCCACCCCCAGCTATGGGGTATGTCCCTGAGTAGGCTACATAGGCTACATACATACATACATACATAGGCCTACTATTGCTTACTGCACGAAAATCTAAATGTATATTGTCAGGAAAGAAGGTCATAATCAGAGCTATTATATAAGTAACAAGTAAGTGAGCATGATCTACTTTAACTGTCTTCGTGGCGCATTGCATAAGTGTGTTGATTTTCGGTGTGAGCGTCCTGGGTTCGAATCCCCGGACTGCCACATGTGTTTGTTAATTTCATTAATCGAGGTTAAGAGTAAAGTTGGTTGGTGGAGAGAACATAATAATTATATATTCTCCATTTCACTACTCAGGGTCTCCTTTTCATTACTTAGGGATTTTTTTCATTAATATTACACGTCAGAAAGCTACTTTTCCGTGTTTGTGGTGCCCCTAGTTTAATGACCTAGGGTTCTCATTTTCATTACTTAGAAGGCCCTCATTTTTTGTTTCATGTTTTTTATTTCATAACAATATGTAAAGAACGAGGTTTACCGTCACCTTTTCATTACTTTGGGCACCCATTGTTCATTACTCAGGGTCTCCTTTTCATTACTTAGTGGATTTATTTTTCAATACAAATGTGTTTATTATAAAAAATATTTAACTCACGTTATGCAATAATTGTTTTCTATACTCACTAGAATTGTTTAACCGACATATCAATTAAATAATTGGTATAATCCTGTGTAGCGGGCGGGCAACTGTGTATATTATATCTCAATAATTTGGTAATGTAACAATATATTTTTACATTTTACATTCATAAATAGTACACTAATATACTAGGTTAGGTAAGGTTAGGCTAGGTTAGGTTTTGGTTAGGTTAAAGTAGGCATCTGAAAAACAGTTACCCGCTACACAGGATCTTACCAAATAATTTCCTTGCATACAATCAAAACTTAGAACACAAACTGCCAAGACAGAGACAATAATGTACAGTAACCAATGGTAATAATCTGCTAATTGAACAACAATGGAGTTACTTACCCCAACCTGGTTGGGGTTCCCCGATACAAAGAGTCCATGTCAACTATAATTAATTGTCAATACTAATTAGGTCTATTTCACTGCGGAATGATTTCATATAAATTACTTAAATTTATTTATACGTGCAATCTAATCTTAGTTGGAACACAAACGGACGATAAAGAGAGACACTATAAACAATGTTAATCAATAAACTCTCTGAACAATAATGGAAATTTGATTGAGCGCTGCGATATATAGGCCTATTGCCTTCTATCAAAATATCTACATAACCTTTTATTGTTAAGCTGGCTTAATTTAAGTAAATTCCGGTATTTTGCATTATATTTATACAGTATTATGATAATAACAAATAGCATAAATATTCTTGGTATAGCTTGCAATAATAATAATAAGCTAATTTTATATAAACAAGGGATTTACTTTAAATGATTTAGTTAGCCATAAAATATAGTCATTTTCTATAAATTACTTTCAAATATTTCTTTTTAAGGGCTAACTAAATTAGGTTGAGTTATCAGTTCTTGATATATATATATATATATATATATATATATATATATATATATATATATATATACACAGTATATATATATATATATTTTTTTTTTGTGTGGCTTCTATCGAGACAATCGGGCAAGATAGTGAACAGGGGATTACAGGTTGGGAACAGGATCAGGGAGAAGATAGTGTTTGGTGATCCTATAGTAGCCTATATAATGTATCAAGTGTGGGACTATTAACTGTAGACCTTACATATGAGATTGGACACCACACTATAATCTATTCGCTGTAAGTAGGCGAAAAATCATGACCTCTATCCTCTGTAACTCAAAAAGGGCTAGAGAAAATTGGCTGTACATTTCCACATCTATTCCGTGACTGACTCTTCCCAAATGGTGAAATATTAGCTCGATTACCCTAGTCGTTCTGGAGTTACAGGGTTAGAGGTCATGATTTCTTGCCTACTTACAACGAATAGACTATAGTTTCTGATGACAATACCATCCATATCTCATGTTGTAATTTTCATATGATGTCACTTATATCTGTCTAATTGCAGGTTGTCTGGGTAGTAGTGTGGTGTATGACCTGCAGACAACAGGGCCACCAGATGATTATACCAGCATCATTCTCTACCCAGCTTGTCTCGGGCCCCAGTCCAAGCCTCGCCCGTCACCCTCAACCCCATCTGATCTGAACCCTAATATGGTTCCTACCTCTCGTACATCGCCATCAAATTCACTTGATCTTAACCCTTCTGAACCCTCTACAACTCATCCATCGTCACCTACGCCATCTGAGTATTCTACAATTCGTCCATCGCCATTAATGCCAACTGATTTGAGCCCTTCTGAAACGTCAACACTTTCTCTTTCGCCACCAACCCAGTCTGATGTAAAACCTTCTGAGCCTCAAGTGTCACAATCAACCCAAACTGATTTGAACCCAACCAAGCCTTCTAAACCTCATTCACCTCTCGCAGACCCCACTTCTTCAAATGATCAACCTCCTGACTTAAACTCTTTGCGTCACTTTGATTCAATTCTAGCTGAACTGTTAGCCACTAATCTGCGACATCCACGTAAATCAAGCAAAGCTATTCTAACAAACAATCCTCAAAGACGCAAGTCATCTTGGCCAAACATTAACTCTGGCTTGATTCCAATGGCAGTCAAAGATGACGAAGCTCATGGAATGACTTCCATAGACATTTCGTCACCTCAAGACCTCAGTGCCATTGCAAACATAGACAGCAATGAAGAGGAGGAACTTAAAAACAAATACGGAGATATGGGAATGATAGCTGGCACCGAGAGCGACTGTTGCGACGAAGATGAGAAATGCAACGTTGAGAACTGGACTGATGAGGTATGCAACAACGAAAGAGTGGAGCCGGACAACAAAGTAGAGTGCGAGAGTAAGGGTGACATAGCACAGTATACAATTTGTGTGGCGTTCTTTATCTCCTCCTTTACAAGTAAGGCCACAGTGTTCAGCTACGCCATCAACTACACACACACCAACACGTTAGCCTTAGGTAAGCATAAAGTCTTATTTTGTTATGTCTATGAGGGAGACAAAAGGCAAAGCAGCCTGTAACAAGTGTCTCCCCAAAGTTGAAAGAGTGACAAAAGAGCTAAATTAAGGGTGATTGGTGGTCGTCTTCAATAATATATTTATTTATCTAATTGTTTTATTTTTTTACTATTTTTGTTGCTGTATTGGAAAGAAATGTGGGATTTCTTTCACTCTTCTATCACTATTACAACAATCAGTGATCTTCAGAGATCTCTCAGTACATACCCTTGCGGCGAGTCCCACTCCTATTCTGCCCAACTTTACAATCCAAGAATTGGCAAACTTTGTCTTTCTTCTACTCAACTAGTGAACTCTGGAACTCTCTCCCTCAATCAATTTTTCCTTCATCCTATTACTTTGCTTTCAACTTTGTGTGTCCAGGGATTTTGACCACAACATCCCCTGTATTTGGCTCTGTCACTCTTTTGACTCTGGGGGAGACACTTGTTACAAGCAACCTGCCTTCTGTCTCCTTCATACACATAGAACACAAACATGGAGAACATTTTAGAATTAAACAAATAACTGTAGCATGTTTGCAAAACTATGTAACCATTATTCTGATAAATTTCTATAAGTATAATTGACTACTTGCGAGTTTCGTTCTATAAGGAAGTTGGAGCTGTAGACATCGATAATGAGCAATTTACCAGCTATAATGTGGTTGTAATACATCTATAAATACATAAAACTCAATTAAACATACTTTTTAGCCATCAGAAACCTACATTATTATTGCATTTCTATTTATTATCGATGTCTAGCCTACAGCTCCGACTTCCTTATAGAACGAAACTCGCAATTCGGCAATTGCAACAAAATTTTCAATTTATTTTCCTTTTTCAGCCGTGACACCCCAGAAAGCTTTGGTGACCTACAACTACAAAGCACATATTGTTGACGTGGAGAACCTATACATGCTGAAGGTGTGGCGGCGGGTGTGTATTGTGGGCGACCTAGGAAAGAACCACACCTTCTATCTGGACGGGGTCGCTCTTAGTTCATGGCCCTGGGAACACACCCTGCTGCACACCGGGGGGTCACTGGTTGTTGGGCAGGATCAAGACCACTTACTGGGAGGCTTTAGTTCTGCTCAAGCCTTTAGAGGCAAAGTTACTGATCTCAATGTCTGGTCCCAGGCTCTGACCTCTGAGGAAATACAACAGCTGGAACTCTGTCAGGAATCACCACCTTCGGGAAATTGGGTGAGCTGGGATGATGCCTCGTGGGAACCAAGGGGCCGCTACAGTCGCTTGGGGGATGGTCCTTGTCAGTTCCACCGTAATTCCATCCTATTCTTCGACAAGAGGCTTCCATACCAGAGAGTCCTGAGAACACTCCAGATCAAAGGTCTGTATCCTTATCTTCCTCAGAACCAAATGGATGTAGATGAACTGTACAAGAAGATTCGCATATATGGCACCCAGTGTGACAATGCAGCGATTGAAGGTCAGAGTGTGTGGGTTAATGCGGTCTTCAACTTTACCTCACAACACTGGGAAAATGCAGGGACCAATCTACCTTTGAATTTCTCTCTACCACGTCATCAGCGAACCTATGAGAGTGCTCTAGCAGCGGTGCAAATCAGCAACAATAAGTGGATGACTGATGCTATAGTGAATGAGAACTGTTTTGCTGGATTATTGCCAAAGGAGGAGCCATTATTCCATCTACGTGGCCTTATAATGAATGTTCAGCACATTCCATTAAGTTTTGTCATTGCTCAGACGCCCGAGAAGAACGTTCACTTCTTAGGTCTTCAGCATATGGTAATTGAACATATAAATAAACAGTGGGAATTGATTGACTGTAATCACAATCAAACAATAGCCACTCTAGCTGCTAACAACCTGCCAGTTGGTCGCAAGCTCTGGCAAATGACCAATCCCGACAATATTGAAGTCAATTTAACTTTAAGTATCTGCTCCTCTGAAGAGTTCACCTGCGATGATGGGTCATGTGTGGCCATGGATAAGCGATGTGATCTAGTATGTAACTGTCTTGACTTGAGTGATGAACGTAACTGTGATGTGGCTTTGGCGCCAATTGGTTATATCCGCAGCCTTCCACCATCACCCTCCCTGACCATTACTCTGTCTGTTGACCTGGACATCATCGAGGTCAAACTGAGAGCCATGACACTGGTGTTGGAGGTCACGTTAGTACTATTCTGGTACGACCCGGAAGTGAGTTACCGTAACTTGCGTCCCATCAGTCGCAGTAACGTGGTTGCGACCAGCGAGGGTGACTGTCCCTTGTGGCAGCCCAGTGTGGAGGTGGACCCAACGTACAGCTTCTCCAGTCAACGTTCTTCTTCAGTGATGGTCAGGAGGGAAGGGACCGGCAGAAATACTAGAGATGGTTAGTACAGTTTACAGTGTGTCCTGTTCAATTCTGTTAAGGGAGCCCACCTCGCTTTTGTTTCTCTCTTTCTCTTCCTTTCTCATTGTTTGTATCCATTCTGCCCCATTCAGCCTACTGTTTTAAGACGTTTACCCCCATCCAGGTGTCAATATTTTCCTGGCGATTTCCAAACCCTCCCAAGCGCCCGTCGAACACATAACCTTGCCACCCACCTTCTGCGTCCCTGCTGCTTCAGTGCTTGATACCCCCAGACATCATTACCTCTTGTGGTCCTCAACCCGCACTCCCACCAATCAAAACCCTGCTTTGCCCACTTCAGCCCCTCCCCCTGCCTCTGCTACACCAATCAACTCTCCTTGGCCTGACCCCTGACAGCCAACCACACGAGACCCCCCGATGACTGATTCCTCCCACTCACCTATATAACACCCAGGTATACCATCCCTTGCATCTATATAACACATGATTAGATTGATATCCAGAATTCAAAAATGGATACTAATCGTTATCGTGTACTCAACCTTTAACTGTGTTGGTGGTGTAATGGTTTAGGTGCTTATGTTCTGGGTGTGGTGTCCCGAGTTGGAATCCCGGGAGGACCATATGCTTTCATTAGTTTATTCAAGTACACTGGGGTTTGTAATTGATGATTCATGTTAGGAATGGAGTGTTACTTATTTATACCATCCCTTGCATAACTTATCTGCTGATGATGGAATCAGAACATTCCTAAACGTCCAGGCCAAACATAGGACAGCTACTACAACTTATTCATGAAGAACAGAGGTAGACTATCTGAAATATTGAAAAGTTAAATTAAAAACTAATTAACTATGAAACTTCTATTTCCTTTAACCTCGTTTGTCTCAAAGCAAATGCACTCTCCGGCTATACCAACTTAACACACACATACAGTAGACCACCGCCCTTTCGGACTAATTGGGGGAGACCCCTGTCCGAAAGTGTCAAAAGTCCGAAAGGGCCGAGTCCGAAGTTCACACTTCAGCCATTCGGACTTGTCCGAATGGCTGAAATAATGTCCGAAGTTTACAAGTCCGAAACTCGGCTCTTCGGTCCGAAGGCGATTAAATTTTTCTCAGCCTTTCAGACAAATCCGAAAGGCTGAACCATGAGTCCGAAGTTAAATGTAGTCCGAAAAGGACGGAGGTATTTTCTCAGCCTTTCAGACAAATCCGAAAGGCTGAACCATGAATCCGAATTGAAATGCTCGTCCGAAAGTCTTGGAATTCCGAAAGGGCGGGAGTTTACTGTACTGTACATTATATATATATATATATATATAGATATACTGTATATGTAAGGAACAGAAATATCAGGGCTTCCAAAACATCTTTAGTTGGTGACATTATGCAATTATAGTAGATTATCTGACCTTAAAAATAAACCATTGTCATATAAAGGTGTATATATACTGTGTATATATATATATATATATATATATATATATATATATATATAGATATATAGAGGCCTGGAATGTCGCCTTTAAACTTTAAACTCATATGTATGTACGGTCGCGCTAATAAGTCATGTCTCCCCTGTCCTTACGTTTGGCTCGCTCTGTGCTGTAATAATGTCTGCCAGATTTTGAATTGGTGGGTAAGTGTAAGAATAGGTTTGTACTGTGGTAATGGGCTGGTCTATCAGAGTGAGAGCTGAGCAATCTCTGCCATACCCATAGCTTACTCTGACGTTTCCTTTAACTTATATATTTTCTAGATCTCAAGTGACGGCGTCTCTTCCGTGGATTGACCTCCCAATCTACCAAGATTGGAAGCCAAAGCGTCACATTTTTCCCTTGCCCCTCAACTTTCTCTTCATAATTGCTGAGGGGCACAGGGCCCTGGGTGGGGCTTTGGTTTCCCGGGCGTTTCCGCACCCTCCTCAGCCCCCTGCCATGGAGTGGCTTCGGTCACCCAGGCTTTATTGTGGTCGGCGGGGAGGGTTCTGTGGGGGCACTCGGTTATTGCCTTGGAATTGCTCGGGGCCTTGGGGCTGTTCGGCCAGGCAGCTTGGGGAACAACAACAACAACAACAACATAGGTTTGTACTGTATATCCCCTCGAAATTAATAAATTAAGTTTAGATATTAATTAAAATGTAAAACTTGCAAAATAAACAAACCAAAATTAGGACAAAGACAATATGAAGGTAAAATAACTTATCAAAATCGCTATGTGGAAATTGCTGAAGCCAATTATGGATCAAAATATACTTGGTGCCGAGACATCACTTATTAGGCCGATTGTATGTACGCTATACTGTATATTTCTGCCAGACCTATGAGAGTTCCGTATGGAGCTCAGTGGTCTGGTTAATCTGCTCTACATAACTAAGTGTATATTTCTATCAACAGATGTAGTGTTCATGGGATCAGAAAACCCTCTGAAAAAGGTGGTGACACTCCAGCCTGAAATACGATGTAGGTTTGACTTGCACCTCTTCCCCTGGGACAAGCAGAAATGCAGCTTCAACATCACCGTCACCAACATAAACCACAACGGCATGAAATTCAACGAGTCCACTGCAGCCCAGTACATGGGTCGTATGATGCTGGATGAATATATCTTGGAGGAAGTGTTGTTGTCTAGGACGGGGGACGGTAACATTGCTTCCGTGGAGGTGACCCTGACACGACTTCATACCCAATACCTGTGGCACACCTTCCTACCAACCACCTTCCTCCTGGGTATTGGCTACGGCACTCTCTTCCTACCGGTGGAGCCCTTCAACGACCGAGGGACCATGAGTCTAACCACACTTTTGGTGTTGGTTGCTCTCTACACCGACGCTCTGTCTCGCCTCCCCAGTATCTCCTACAACACCCACGCTGACGTCTGGTATATCTTCACTATGATCTACCTCACGCTCGTCATCGCCACACACATTTACACCAGCTCTCCTCCCACATCTTCTATATTTTCTTCCACTTGGGTTGGCCCTCCACAGAAGCAACAGACTGGGAAGTTTCTCCGGCGTTCACGTATTGTCTTCGCTCTTATTTTCATCATCTTTATCATTGGTTACACGTGGCCAATTATGTAGGTATACTCAGTTTTATTCCAGCTGATGGTAATTTGTATCCCTTAGCGTCTGATTTCTCGATTATAAATGGAAATATATGATACTTCTATGTCTCTGCTTCATATTATTGCAAAGTTTTCATAATTAGCATCATATATCCCTACAAAATCTAACAATGGCGATGGGCTGGTCTATCAGAGTGAGACCTGAGCGATCTCTGCCATACCCATAGCTTACTCTGACTGTTCCATTTACTTATATATTTTCTAGATCTCAAGTGACGGCGTCTCTTCCGTGGATTGACCTCCCAATCTACCAAGATTGGAAGCTAAAGCGTCACATTATTCCTTTGCCCCTCAACTTTCTCTTCATAATTGCTGAGGGGCACAGGGCCCTGGGTGTGGCTTTGTTTTCCCGGGCGTTTACGCACCCTCTCAGCTCCCCGCCATGGAGTGGCTTCGGTCACCCAGGCTTTATTGTGGTCGGCAGGGAGGGTTCTGTTGGGGCGCTCGTTTATGGCCTTGGGGCTGTTCGACCAGGCAGCTTGGGGAACAACAACAACAACAACAACAACAAAATCTAACTAACAGTTGAGTAATTATCAGGATGGAGAAATAGCAATTGATCATCAGCTGGAAATAAACTGACTACAGTACTGTACAGTATAGTTATTTAACAAACATGATACAAGGGACAACTTTTGCCGTACTGGAGTTAATTAATCCCTCCAATTCTCCCTACCAGAAATTCTTGGAGTTGCCGCGCCAGACACGTTGTTTTGTACAGTAAGCGACCTGGGCCCTTTAAATGGCGATATCCCACAGTTCTTCACACTCCCTCTCCATCAATCATTCTTAATTATAAGCTGTAGGTCATACTTTCTATAGCCGACACACTACCCCCACAACTACCATACTATATAAGCACTTAGTGTAGCCATCTAGTATATAGTAAAAACATGCAGAATCGTAAGAAATCGTGATAAACTTTGCATAGCCTAGGTGTTGAGTATTGTCTATGTCGACAGACGTAGCTCTGGCGCTACTTCGGAAGCGTCCACCAGAGGTCTTCGGTGAATTCCTGGTAGGGAGAATTCGACTGTCCTCTTATGCTCCATTCTATATTTACATTCTATTGAACTTTTAGGATTTCATGTGATAGACCAAACTGGATAAAATAAAAGAGCATAATTATAATAAGGTATTTATATAATTAACTATCCCTGAACTTAAGCCAGTGTCACACAAACACATTTTCTGTCAATATTTTGAAGCAATTCTCATCTGGTAACTTCAGAATTAAACTTTCATTAGTCTTAAGCCACCAAACATAATATAAATTACGTCTAGTTCCCGATACTAATGTTAAGGGAGCCCACCTCGCTTTTATTCTCTTTCTCTCCCTCTCTCTTTGGCTTGTATCCATTCGGCCTCATTCAGTCTACTGGTTTAAGACGTTTACCCCCATCCAGGTGTTAAGATTTTTCTGACGAGTGGTAGCGAGCCAGCATATATATATTTTTGTTTTGACAGAAACCTAAATTTGTAAATTTTTCGATAGAAAAAATGCCTCCGGCGAAGCCGGATTTTTCCATACAATGCTGGCTTGCTATCGCTCGCCAGGAAGAAATCGACACCTGGATGGGGATAAACGTCTTAAAACAGTTGGCTGAATGGGGCCGAATGGATAAAAGCCAGGGAAAGAGAGAAAGATAAAAAAAGTCGGTGACCCTCCTTAAAAAGTCCCAATATATTAACCCGCTGAGCCCCAGCTAGTTATTAATAAATGTACCACCAGGGCCCAGCAGGTTTTGATTTTTTTTTTATTCCAGAAACAATAGCGAATGGGTTAGGAATGAAGAAAAAAAAAAAAAAAAAAATTGTCATAAAGTGCAACAAATGGTCCTACAGAGCCCCCGAAAACGGATTTTACAAGAGTAAAAAATTGAAGGCAATTTCCCCCAAAAAACATGTTTTTGCGCACTCACGCGGTTGGACTTTGAGAGTTTCAACCATCGGCATGGGTGCGTGGGATACTTACACAGTTCCCATACAAATCGGAGCCCTCGGGGTGCCATAGGACCGGAGTAATTAGGACCGGACCGGCCAGGACGCAAACGTTGCGTCGCTGGGTTCTGGTGATCGAACATTGCCGACGCAACACGTGCGACGCTGGGTCTCAGCGGGTTAAGAGAACAAACTTGCTCTGAGAAAATTGGCCTAAAAAACGCTGGTGTGACATTGCCCTTACACTGGGAGAGATACAAATTAAATATGGGTGAAGAACAAGCAACACATTTAAGAACACAATTGTGATGTAACAACTTTTTCTCTGCCCAAAATCGCTAGAATAATGCCACAATCTTTTGAATATCGCTTTAAAATGGCTCATTTCCAAAATATCGCTAGAATTCATGCCGCTAAATGTAAAAATTTGCCTCTAGATCGAAGTACACTCAAGTCAAAAAAGTATCGGCACCCCTACCCTGATCAACTGGTGTGTACAGCTTGGTAGTATAAGTTGTAGGTCATAGATCTTGGGTAGTATAGGTAGGTAGTAGTATAGATGGATATAGCTGCAGACAGAGATTCCAACCCTATCAAACTGTACACACCAAATTATCAGGGTAGGGGTGCAGATACTTTTTTGACCAAGTGTACATACCTCTACATCTAGCAGGAAAGTAGCTAAATTGGCAACACTGTTCGGTGATTTGACAAGGCTTGACAAGTGACGGGAAAGCACTTACTAAAAATGTAGACCAAATATATAGTTGAAAATAATCTACAGTACTTGAAGTTGTCCTGGTACGGTTGCGCTAATAAGTCATGTCTCGGCACCCATTATGTTTTGATCAATAATTGGCATCAGCAATATTTACACATGATTTCTTCTTTTTGAGTGAGATATACCAACACGTTCCTACACTTACCCACCCTATTCAACATCTGACAGACATTAATACAGCACAGAGCAAGCCACACGTAATGACAGCTGAGACAAGACTTATTAGCGCCACTGTACAAGAATGTTCCTATTAGAGTAGACACATAAGAGGAGACACAAGTAATGTAAATCCTGTCGCTTTCAGATTTCAGGTTTGCAGAAGTTTTTGAATTTCAGACTACATGTACTATCACTTCAGTCTGAAAAAACACAAGGTTTGTTTGAAAAAGAGGGGTTTTACTGTATATTTGCCACAGAGAGAAAGAAAGGGGGAGGGGGTAAACAAAACTAGAAAGAAAGCCTTATGACAACGATGAACAGACCCAAATGGCTCTTGAATTCTCGTACCCAGCTTCCATGCCTACTACTGTCCTTTTAAAGTTGACAGCAGTTCCCCCGACGCTTGTAACTCCTTCAGGATGTCCAAGCCTCCCACCAGCTCCCCCTTCACATATACCTGTGGGCATAGTTAGGTCACACCATCAACTTTTTTTGTAATGTTGTGATGTTGTAATTTTGTTAACAAGACATTGATGTATTATATGTTACACCAAAGTTCATATTCACACATACTGTACATATAAACTCTCACACACACCAACCTGAGGATATGTGGGCCAGTTGCTGAATGTCTTTAAGCCTTGTCTCACTTCCTCATCCGTTAGAATATCAAACGTCTCGTACTCCAACCTAGAAACAGAATAAACTGCACTGTAAACAAAATAAAAAATATATAAACAAATAAAATACAGCACCAGGATTGACAAAGAGCCGAGTTCTGATCAATATGACTATGTTGAAGCAGCATATAAATTAAAATGTAAAATTTGCAAACTAAACAAACCAAAACTGGGACGGTACAAGATAAAGGTAAAATAACTTGATCAAAATCGCAATGTGGAAACAACGCTTACTAAAATAAAATGTATGAAATAATAGAACACAATCCACCACATAGGGTGTACATCACTACATGAGCAAGTTAATCTGTTTCAATAGGAAAAGTGGGGATTGGGGCCTGAGTATATAAAGTATATAGATAGATAGATAGGACTCACCCAGTTTCGGCTAACATGGCGATGAGAGTCTTGGAGAACCCGCACCTCGGAGCCGTTCTCTCCCCCTTCATAAACACCATCAGAGGGGCTTTGTTGGTCAGCCTTTTCAATCTGTGAATAAACAATATACACAAAAAATATATTCAGGTTGTGTGATTAAGTAACACCCCGTTCTTAACATTAATCATCAATTACAAACCCCAATGTACTTGAATAAACTAATGAAAGCATATGGTCCTCTCGGGATTCCAACTCGGGACACCACACCCAGAACATAAGCACCTAAACCATTACACCACCAACACAGTAATGAAAGCATATGGTCCTCTCGGGATTCCAACTCGGGACACCACACCCAGAACATAAGCATCTAAACCATTACACCACCAACACAGTAATGAAAGCATATGGTCCTCCCGGGCTTCCAACTCGGGACACCACACCCAGAACATAAGCATCTAAACCATCACACCACCAACACAGTAATGAAAGCATATGGTCCTCTCGGGATTCCAACTCGGGACACCACACCCAGAACATAAGCATCTAAACCATTACACCACCAACACAGTAATGAAAGCATATGGTCCTCTCGGGATTCCAACTCGGGACACCACACCCAGAACATAAGCATCTAAACCATCACACCACCAACACAGTAATGAAAGCATATGGTCCTCTCGGGATTCCAACTCGGGACACCACACCCAGAACATAAGCATCTAAACCATTACACCACCAACACAGTAATGAAAGCATATGGTCCTCCCGGGATTCCAACTCGGGACACCACACCCAGAACATAAGCATCTAAACCATTACACCACCAACACAGTAATGAAAGCATATGGTCCTCCCGGGATTCCAACTCGGGACACCACACCCAGAACATAAGCATCTAAACCATTACACCACCAACACAGTAATGAAAGCATATGGTCCTCCCGGGATTCCAACTCGGGACACCACACCCAGAACATAAGCATCTAAACCATCACACCACCAACACAGTAATGAAAGCATATGGTCCTCTCGGGACACCACACCCAGAACATAAGCACCTAAACCATTACACCACCAACACAGTAATGAAAGCATATGGTCCTCCCGGGATTCCAACTCGGGACACCACACCCAGAACACATAAGCATCTAAACCATCATTACACCACCAACACAGTAATGAAAGCATATGGTCCTCCCGGGATTCCAACTCGGGACACCACACCCAGAACATAAGCATCTAAACCATCACACCACCAACACAGTAATGAAAGCATATGATCCTCTCGGGATTCCAACTCGGGACACCACACCCAGAACATAAGCATCTAAACCATTACACCACCAACACAGTTAAAGAATCCCACGCTGCATAACAAATTAATGTACTGTACAGTAATTAACAAAACCTTGAATAAAAAACTGATTTCAGAGTTTAGCTCCCATGGGAACTGCAATATGCAGATGACCTATTGGAAGCGCCAACGAACTTGACAATAATCTTGACCCCTTAACTGCTTATAACTCGAAATGAATGAAAGCAATCGGGCTGACGTTTCTATCATTTAGGAAGAGTTCACCAGGAAATAGGTGTGGATATTTGCAGCCAGTTTGCTCTAGGCCCTTTTGAGTTACAAAGAGGTCAGGGTTCAAGATTATTGTCAAGTTCGTTGGCGCTAGCTATAATACTCCATGACAACATAAATAACATGATAGACTTTATTGCTTTTATAAGAGTAATACTCACCTGTCTTCTAAATTGTGCTTCTTAGGTAACATAGAGGCCAGCTCCCCTGAGGCATCCATTTCTTTAAGGATGTCTAAGCCGCCCACCAACTCCCCATCTATGTACAGCTGCAAGATGAAAGGCATCTGGTAATAATTATGTGCCACCCCGTTCTTAACATTAATCATCAATTACAAACCCCAATGTACTTGAATAAACTAATGAAAGCATATGGTCCTCCCGGGATTCCAACTCGGGACACCACACCCAGAACATAAGCACCTAAACCATTACACCACCAACACAGTAATGAAAGCATATGGTCCTCCCGAGATTCCAACTCGGGACAGCACATCCAGAACATAAGCACCTAAACCATTACACCACCAACACAGTTAAAAGGTTGAGTAGCCTACACGATCACAATTAATATCCATTTTCAAATTTTGGATATCAATCTAATTATAATATAATAGAAGTTGGTCTTGCTAATGGAGTATTAGTATGGAGTATGTGCTAATGGAGTAAAGACTTAATATAGGACAATAATAACATTCTATTTAAGATACAATTGCTCGGGGACCTTGGGGGTGCTCGGCTAGACAGCCTGGGGAACAACAACAACAACAACAATTTACCTGTGGATATGTAGGCCAGTTGGAATAAGTCTTGAGGCCTTGTCGCACCTCCTCGTCACTCAGTATGTCAAAAGTGGAGTAGTCTGCCTCCAGCTTGTTGAGCAGCTCGATAGTAGTGCGGCTGAACCCTGACACAAATACAAGTTAAAATGTAAAACTTGCAAAATAAACAAACCAAAACGTATACTAACACAGTAAAAAGACAAAATAACTAATATATAAATAATACATAATAATAATTTGATAGAGTCTGGCATCAATCCTTATTGTCGAAGATGTCACACTACGGCCTTGCATCATTAGTTCCACTAATTTCTTCTTATCTTCATAACAGAAAAATATGTGTAATGGTAGATGGCCTTTATTCTCAATTTCACTCAATAAATGCTGGTGTTCCCCAGGGATCAGTTTTGGCCCCAACTCTGTTCCTCATTCATATCAATGATCTCATATCTACCACTCATAATCCAATACATTCCTATGCAGATGACTCAACACTCCACAGTTCCTTCACATTTACCAATTCTTTCACCCAACCCGATCTTATAAATTCAAAAATAAACACTGCAATTTCTCTGAACCAGGACCTTTCTAGAATTAATGAATGGGGACAAAAGAATCTAGTTTCCTTTAATGCACAGAAAACCAAGTACATTCAATTTTCTAACCGACAGAATCTCACTGACTCTCATATATTTTTTAATGATGTAAATATTCCCACTTAATCAATAACCCTGCAATCACACAGGACCTTCCTACATTATCCATACGAAGAAACGTTGCATTCCTTGCATTATTCTACAGATATTTTCACAGCAATTGTTTCGAGGAACTTGCTTCAATAGTGCCGCCTCTCCACATCTTTCCCCGTAGAACTAGGGCAGCTGAGAGCGACTATGAATTTACACTTTCTCCTCCACAATGCAGAACTTCTACTTATCAAAATTACCCTAGAACTACTACTCTTTGGAATTCACTTCCCTCGAGTTGCTTTCCACAAACTTACAATCTACAAAAGTTTAAATCCAGTTGTTACAAACATTTTATGAATGGAGGATGCCTTTAGGCACATGGACCTTTTTGTTTTATCTGTGTTTTTCCTTCCTCCGTTCATTGTCTCTTTAAAAAAAAAAAAAAAAAAAAAAAAAATCAAAATCGCTATCGCTATGTGGAGACAACGCTTAGGCTAAGCAAAATAATAATTCTTTATAAATAAAAGAATATAAATATAAATACAAATATAAGTGTTAGAGGTCCAGTTGGAGATGAAATAAAGATAGGTATATCCTTTATAATGTAAAACTTGCAAAATAAACAAACCAAAACAGGGACACAAGATAAATGCAAAAGAACTAATCAAAGTCGCTATGTGGAAATAACGCTTAATAAAATAAACTTTAGTTATAGTGAAAGACAAGACGAATTCTTTCAACCCATTTTTTTTACCATTCCATACCTAAATTCTTAATTTCAAGGCTTCGGGGTTTAAATCATGTACCAATCATCCTACCCGGGCATATTTGGCATGCAAACACCTTGTTTATCAATCTTGTAACTTGATACTGTACTGTACATTCTAAAAATAATAACTAACAAAATATCATGATTAGCCTACATGCCTTCATTCAGCTTGAGAATGGTGAAAACCCAATGGTTCTACATTGCTTTGTTTTATGTTTATCACTGCCAGAGCCAAAAAGCAACAAATCCACTCTATGAGCGTGTGTGAGTATACAGTACAGGTCTCCCTCACTATCCGATGCCCCAATTTACGATAGGTTTTTAGGTGTTTGGGTTTGGGTTTTGGCTGGTCCCAGAATGCAGCCCCATTTACCCCATTAATTTTAGGGTTTGCTATACGATTTTTCTATTTAAGATCTGGTTTTCAGGAACGTAACCCAATCGTAAATCGAGGGAGACCTGTATACGTATGGGACTATATCTTGTGTGTTTGTGTGTGTCGATCACATGGCCCGGACAAAGGCTACACACCCTCTCTCATTCACTGCCTAACCAAGACGGGAGGCATTAAGTAATCATGTGAGAGATGGAGGGGGAAGATGGTTCAGGGTGCTTGTGGGTGAGGGGTGTAGGGAGTGGCTTGGTTGGGAGTGGTGGAGGGGCTAGGGATGGAGCTTAGTTCATCAAAAGCCTGATAGGGTCATAATTGTGCCATGGAAAATTTGATTGCTTGGTGCACAACATGCTGCCACCATATGGTGTCACCCGGGGTGCTGCCCATCAACCCTATTATCTTATTCTTTTTCTCAAACAATGAGCTACGGTATATGTATCACTATAATTCACAGCTCTAAAACACCTTAGAACACAATAAACCTCGAATGATGTACAGTCATACAAGTACGAGAACCGCAAAGCTATACTCGTCATGATTTATGTATTTATATTTCTTTTTGCCAGACGCCGTAATTCCCATGAACATTAGGCGTTTGTCACGAATCGCTGTGAAACAAAGAGACCTTATTAATACACTCCAACATATGTAAAAATAAAACCAAAATGTTTAACTCACCACATTTTGGGGCATCGGGGAAACCCTTCATAAAGAGCATACACTTGGCAGAACTAACAAGTTGCTTGAGGCGAGTGTTAAGATCGGTGGTGTTGGTGGTGGTGGTGGCGGTGCGGGAATTAACTGGAGCTGTGGAGAATAGTGAGGTCTTGGCTGCCTGAAATAAACAAGTTACTTTATGGTCATTATTTGTTATTATTTGCTTATATATTAGTTTTACTACCCCCCAGGGGGTAAGGGGGCCTTCATCTAATGGTGGAGGAAAAAAAGAATATGCCTCACGCATCCTACTGAGTGTCGTACAAGGCGACTAATAGGGGGGATGGTGATATAATTTTGGACCAACATCCATTACTATGCAATAAAGTCTTTATCTTAGCACTGTCTTGGTATGGCACTGCCGAGGCTGGTGGGGTGTGGATAGGTGCCACAGGGGACTGAGTCTTACCTGGGCGCTGTTTGGCACCACACCTGTGTCGGCAACAGTGTTTGCATGTTGGAGCAGTGTTGGGACAGTACTTTATTGTTCTATAGTCCAAATTGTCTAATATACAGTAGTCTTGTTATGGTGTTGTCTTTTTGTAACACTGTTAAGGCTGGTGTGGTTGCAGATACTGCAGGTGCAAGTGCTGCAGGGGGACTCTGTTGAGTCTTGCTGAGGCACGGTTAGCACTATACCAACATCAGCCACAGTGATGATTGGTGGGGCAGTGCTGTGGTGGGAGTTTATTGTACTAGAGTACACTCAAACTACTGAAAGGTAACCCCGTCTGAGCCGTTGCACTGTATGTAATGGAAAAAATTACGTTAAACCATTGTATGTATTATGTTCAGTCACGGTCATAAATTTGTGGTAAACTTTCTGTTGAACAATTCAGACATGGAGACATTTTGCTTTGAATTAATTTGATAATTATAGGGACACCTGGATGGGGATAAACATCTTAAAACAGTAGGCTGAATGGGGTCGAATGGATACAAGCCAGGGAAAGAGAGAGGAAGAGAAAGAGAAAAGAAGCGAGGTGAACCCCCCCCCCCCCTTAAGAAAAAGGTAAATAGCATCACACTAACCTAGATAATAGATAATTAATAGATAGATAGACTAACCTGAGTTTTGACCTTAGCAGTGAGGTCAGCAGCGTTGGCACCATCGACCCGGTCCACAGCCTGACCACCGCGGATCAATACACACGTTGGCACCGCAGCGATCTTGTACTTTAGGCTCACTTCTGATAGGTCTTCTGCTGCTAGGATGGCAAATGTCACATCCTAGAGAAATACATACATGTAAGATACCGGTAACATGACATAACTTCGGACACCCTAGAAAAAATATACATTGAACCAGTTATGGGATAAATACCGGTACAGTCTGGCCTGCCAATACGCAGCTTTTAATACGCGATTCACCTTATACGCGAGGAGGGGGTCGAATCATACCCAAAACTTTCAAAACGCGTGATGTACCTTTAAAACGCGAATCCGGGGCCGATATAAGGGCAATTCCGGGGAGTTCAGCTAATACGCGAGGCCCCCCACCATTCCGCGCATCCATCTGTGCAGGGACGCCAGTCTACCCTCAGTCCACGTAGTCCGACTCGTGTGCAGTGATATAGTTTTTTGCCCCCATCATCATGCCCCCTCGCAAGAACAAACTTATTATTGTTATATTTTCTTATGATTTGGATGTTTATGTATAAATATATGTACCTTTTGTGGCAATTGACGGAGATAAATAGGCCTAAAGTAGACAACTTGGAGTCAGTGCCGCCCATATCGATTTATTCCCATATAATACTCTATTGCTAATACGCGAATTTCCATTCCGCGCCCTCGTGTCACCCATATACTCGCGTATTGAGAGGCCTGACTTGTACATGATGTTATGGAAAAATAAGTATGTCTGCAGTGTTCTTCCATAATGCAGTAATTTTTCCGTAACTGTAGTTTACATACTTTTATCCAGAAATGTCCAAAGTATAGCTCACCTCCGAAGCTAGGTCATAGGTGTGGATATTTACAGCCAGTTTGCTCTACGCCCTTTTGAGTTAGAGAGAGGTCAGGGATCAAGGTTATACACATACAGTACATACATTTTTATTTAATTGTTTTACCAGATGCTGTAATTTCCGAGAAGGGGTGACCATGAATAAGGCTTTTGTCACGAATCGCTAGGTCAAGTTGCCCGGGCTTGACATCAACCAATAACATTTGGACAGTGACTACCAAAGACATAACACAAACTATAAACATTCTTTTCTATTGTTGAGCGGTACTTGAAAATTAGACTGAATGGATAAAAAACATCATCTGAGGAAGAGCACTTTATTGATAACGTTTCACATATACAGTAGCTTCATCAGGTCACTAACAAATACTGGTACCTAGGAGACCTTATTTGGTACCAGTATTTGTTAGTGAACTGATGAAGCTATCTGCGAAACGTTGTCAATAAAGTGCTCTTCCTCAGATGGTGTTTTTTATCCATTCTTTTTCAACTTTTCATATTCATCAATAAAGACTAAACAGAAGAGATTTGATTTTTATTAGACACCCTATCTCTAAGTAACCTGTACAGAACCTACTTTTAATTCCGTTTGTTTTGATAGTTCAGTGATGACATCGTTCATCTGGGCACACTGAAGGGCCCAGTCTGCCATGAAGTGCACCACCAGGAGTCCATTGTGTCTGAAATATTGAACAGTTTATATTACAGGTTCCCTCACTATCCGATGCCCCGATTTACGATAATATTATAGGTTTTTAGGCGTTTGTGTTTGGCTTTTTTGCTGGTCCCAGAATGCATCCCCATTTACCCCATTAATTTTAGGGCTTGCTATGCGATTATTCTATTTAAGATCGGGTTTTCAGGAACGTAACCCAATCGTAAATCGAGGGTGGCCTGTATAATGTAAAACTTGCAAAATAAACAAACTAAAACTTAGACCAACACAGTAAAAAGACAAAACAACTTATCAAAATCGCTATATGGAAACAACGCTTTAGCAAAATAATATTATAAATAAAAGAACACAATCCACCACATAGGGTGTACATTACCGGTACTACATGAGCAAGTTAATCTGTTTCCCAAGCAAACTAATCGCACATATAACAACGCACTATCGTCACATAGAAAAATAGTGCTAAAAAGATACACAGAAGGCCTCGGAGTCGGACGGACCCTAAGTTGAGTGGTCAATCCTGTAATTAAGCCCTTCAGCAAACAGGCACAGGTTGTCCTTCTCACAGGGGATAGGTCCGCTTGGGGGCATTTTGTGTATGGCCACCCTCATAAAGGGGATTAAGGCGTCAGGCAATACATAGGTAGATAGATAGAAGAAAAGAGTTTATCATAGGTAAAGGGGGTAGCAAGAAAAATTAACCTTTACCTTCAATGCAGTAGCTTTGTTGTACAGTATATTGAAGAAATACACCTCAGCAATTTGTCATACATAGTATATGTATGGAATAAGTAACTGTTTTCAAGACTGTTACTTATTCAAATAAGTAAATGTTACTTATTGGAAATTTGGAATAAGTAACTGTTACGGTACTTATTAGAATAAGTAACAAGTAACTCAAATGTGTTCAATACTCTGTTACTTATTCAAATAAGTAACAAGTAACTGTTTTCAATACTCTGCTACATATTCAATAGGTAATAAGTAACAAGTAACTGTTTTCAATGTTCTGTTACTTATTCAATAGGTAATAAGTAACAAGTAACTGTTTTCAATGTTCTGTTACTTATTCAATAGGTAATAAGTAACAAGTAACTGTTTTCAATGTTCTGTTACTTATTCAATAGGTAATAAGTAACAAGTAACTGTTTTCAATGTTCTGTTACTTATTCAATAGGTAATAAGTAACAAGTAACTGTTTTCAATGTTCTGTTACTTATTCAATAGGTAATAAGTAACAAGTAACTGTTTTCAATGTTCTGTTACTTATTCAATAGGTAATAAGTAACAAGTAACTGTTTTCAATGTTCTGTTACTTATTCAATAGGTAATAAGTAACAAGTAACTGTTTTCAATGTTCTGTTACTTATTCAATAGGTAATAAGTAACAAGTAACTGTTTTCAGTCGGTTTGGCTCTTCAACTGTCTCCCTAGACCAGTTAGAGACATGACTGGGTGCAGTATAGAAGTGTTCAAGGCAGCAGAGGCTAGATGAAATCCTTGAGCACATACCAGTCTATGAGCCTCCGAGGCTCCGGTATAATCCTGTGTAGTGGGTAGACCTGTACATATATCTCAATAATTTGGTAATGTTAAAATATATTTTTACATTTTACATTCATAAATAGTCCACTAATATTCTAGGTTAGGTTAGGTTAAAGATATGATAATCTTCAAGGACACTACATCCGCCTTATTAGAAACAATTTATTAGGGAAAATAGGGACCAATAGACTCGCCATATATTTCTCATTATAGTCCGCATGGAGGAATTTCGTTATCGACACTTGACAAAACCCGATTTCAAAGAAAAATACACAAAAAATCTGTCAAAGATGTCAAATAGCGGGGGTGTGGGGGCGGCAGCTCCCACCCATAATACTAGGATAGGTTAGGCTGATGTCCTTTCAAAGGGGTATAGGCTAGTAAACACTAGGATAGCCGGTTTAATGTTATTTTAATACCACAAATTTTGTTGATATATTTGAAGATTAATAATGAATCTATATGCTCTAAAGAGTATAAGAACATTTGTTTTAACCCTCGGCGAAACTTAATAAAAAAGTATGGTACTAAAATGTCTTTTTCGTAACAAGGTTGTCAATACGGTACTTCCAGTTATCGATAGCTCTAAAGATCATATGAAAATGTGTTAAACCCTCGGAAAAACCTAATATAAAAGTATGGTACTAAAATTTCATTTTTGTAACAAGGTTGTCAATACGGTACTTTCTCATTATCAATGTGCAATCAAAGCTGAAGATTGCAGAGTAAACACCGTAGACTTCATCGACTTTTCTTTCACCTTCGTATAATCGACAGCCAATTTTGTTTTTTGTATTTACAAAGGGATTAGTACTCAACCAGCGGGGGTGTGGGGGCACCAGCCCCCACCCATAATACTAGGTTAGGTTAGGTAAGGTTGTTAGGTTAGGCTAATGTCTTTTCGGTACGATATTAGTTA
Source organism: Paralithodes platypus (assembly GCA_032716605.1). Lineage (NCBI taxonomy): Eukaryota > Metazoa > Arthropoda > Malacostraca > Decapoda > Lithodidae > Paralithodes > Paralithodes platypus. Next base: position 1,291,957 of record CM064539.1, read on the forward strand.
CTGGACACCTATTTGACAGGTACCACCGAGGATTTAATACATATTTGTATTCGGTTTCCACGCATCCAACACCAAGCTACACCTTTTTCTGGTCCGGTAATAGTATTGAAAACGATATAATAACTTTTTAAATGTGGTTTTCGACGAGAATAAAACGGCGCGTTTGTGCCGAAAATCGGCGGCGGGGGGAGTCCGTCGACGCTTCGGATCGTCGCGGTTTGTTTACCCAGGACGCTCGAGGTGACGGCCAGCTGTTTTACTTGCCCCCTGCTGGCCACATATATGACGATTATTATAATTCACGGGGGGGGGGGGGGGGGCCAAACCCCCCCCCAACCCTGTCCTGTATCCCACGGCCTATAACGCAAGTCTTGATCAAAAAATGGACCCAACAACTGGTTATATAAGCTTAGCCATTTGAAGTCGACCGCCAAGGCGGGACCGGGAAGTCACTCCGAGCGTAAAGTAAACAAAGCGATGCTACTTCCACGAACGCAACCGAGCTGTCTTTATATTTAGTCTCATATTATCATTATTAAAGTGTCCCCATTGCTTTTTTAGTGTTTTGTACACCAGAAAAGGGTGTAGCTTGGTGTTGGATGCATGGAAACCGAAAACAAATATGTATTAAATCGTTGGCGGTACCTGTCAAATAGGTGTCCAGTAACTAAAATCGTACCGTCTTTTCAAATCACTATCGGGGGACGTGTCTCAACATGGATCGATAGGCCTAATGGGGAAAATAGGTTTTCCCGAGATTTCTAATTAATTACAAACACTATACAGTAGCCTATATTGATGTAGCCTAAATGATTTTTTTTTTTTTATAAAAAACTCAGAAAATTCGTGGTAGGCTATTAAAATAAAAAAAATCCGGATAGCCTAGGCCTATACCTGGTCAGAGGTAAGAAGAAGATCTGAAGAAGAGTCCTGATGTAGTCTCCTTGAATGTTAGCCTACCAAAGATATTGTTCAATGTTTCTTAGTAAATAGCCTAGGCCTGGGCATCTGAAAAACAGTTCTCCGCTTCACAGGATCTTACCGAGCCTCCTATACGGTATACCAAACGGGCTTTGCGTTTGCCCCCCCTCACCCCCTCATGACATATTGTCATCATCATCATATTATAGGCTAGCGGCCCTAGCCTATTGCCAGCAGGGAGCAAATAACCGAAAAAAATCGCAGTCAAAATAGCCTAGGCTAGACGCGAACTTAACCGCGGCGATCAACCTATGTAAACATTAAAACATGACGACTGTACGCCCGGACACTACATCCATGATCCATCCACCATCCCGGCCCGCTAGGCTAAGTAGCCTACTGTATCTGAAATAAACATGCAACAAATGAAAACACATAGGCTAGGCCTAGGCCTAGCCTACTTACTGAAATCACTGTCGGTTCAAAAAGTCAGGTTTACCAAACCTAAATAGCCTAATGTAATAGGCCTAATAGCCTAGATCATAACCTCAACCCGGTGTAAAACTAGAATAATACCAGCGAGGCTAAACTTAGGCCTATTAGCCTAGGCTAGGCCTACCCAATTATAAAACTGATCAACGGCTATGACAGAAAAGCCAGCTTACTTTTCAAGGTCTTTAAACTCTTGTTCCGAGGAAATCTCCTTGACTGACATAGTGGTGGTCACGGTGGCAGGAACACACGGAACAAGGTGCACCAAAATTATGAGAGTCAAGATTCGAGGGAGCGTAAATGTAATTGTTTACATTAAGTTTTTCACAGGTTTCCTTGAAGAAGGCTATAGGCAGGTATTGTTCTTACATAGAAAAAAACATCATACATAATTCTACGACTTTAAACTTTGAGCTTTGAAGAAGACGGCAAAGGGAGCCGAATGCCCCACTAGTTCACGGCTGCAGCCGCTATGCCTCGCTCCTTTGACCACTTGCGAGTTTCAGGCTATAAGGAAGTTGGAGCTGTAGATATCGATATTTAGCAGAATAACCAGCTATGATACGGTTTTAGTAATTGTATATATATATATATATATATATATATATATATATATATATATATAAGAACATAAGAACATAAGAACATAAGAAAATGGGAGTCTGCAGAAAGCCGATTGGCCTAAGCAAGGCAGATCCCTCTCCCACACAACCCCAATTACAAAGCCCAATTATAGGCTCAACACTCTAATACCCTGAGGATCATCTTACCAAACCAGTTAGAGATTAACGCAGGATTACGGGGGTCTGCAGAGCGCTGATTGGCCCAACCCGGCTGATCCCCCTTCACACCCAACCCTTCTCGTCCATATATATATATATATATATATATATATATATATATATAATTATCCTATAGGCCTACACAATAAAATATATATCTATCTATCTATTTACTCAGGCCCATCCCCCATTTTTTCTATTTTTTTTTACTGGGCGTGGCCGACTCGAGACAGAGCCCGAACAGGGACATCACAACACAACAGAAAAACAATGAACACACAAAAACAAAACACAAATTCACACACATCTAGGTCACCCAGGAGAAGACCAGGAGACCAGGGTTAAGGTCACTCCAGCACTCCCCCGGTCCCCGACCACCCGGAGAAGTTCCTGTCTCAGCAGGCAGACATGCAGTGAGCCTAAACCACAAGCCCGCCCACCACACTTCCAGGCACACGTACCCTTCATATATACCGGCTCCTCGGGCCAGGTGCCTGATGGACTATTATCTAGTCCAGCGCGCCCGACCCCTTCCCCCAAATGACCACATTTTCACTCATCTATTCACAAGTATTCTCCATTCATTCCTGTTTATAACCACTTCCCTTGCTATAAATTATTAGGCGAGTTATACAATAGATAGCCTACAAAACAATTTATTTATACATAAAATATGCCTCACAATTAAACTGAGACGTTACACACTAATCAATATGTCACTGTAATAATTCCATTTTACTTGATTTGGAGCAGTTATTAATTCCTTACAATCTCGCTGTATAGGCCTATACGCCGCACTTTATTTATCTCACTCTTCTACGTTTATTACAATAAATGCAGTGTTCAGATGTTCTTCAGAAGTTCAGAGTTTTCTCAGTGTTTACCTCTTCCCTTGCGGAGAGTGCATACTCGCTTTTCAACACACTCCCAGCCCTATTCTGTAGAACTCTCTAACCCATGAGTAAACCGATTTTCCCAGTCTTTCTTCTACTCAACAAGTAAGCTTTGGAAATCTCTCCCAAACTCCCCCAATCTGTCTTTCCCTCATCCTATGAAAAATCTGCTTGAAGCTTATAAGCTTCTAAGAGTGATCAATGTGTGGAATAGTCTTCTCAGGAGAGTATACTAGCCTACAAGCTCACAATGTAAAATCATATGAAAGGAGACTCGATAAATTCTGGGCAAATCAGGGTATCAAGTATATAACTTTGAAGATAGCCTTGTACTAGCAGTCACACTGGATCCGAAACTGTCAGAGGGCGATTCGGACATTGAAGTCTGACCCACGTCGTTAGTGATCTGGACATAGAGGTCATACCGACCTGCGTCCAGTATCTAGGTAAGGTTACTTAAGGTAAGGTAAGGTAAGGTCAATTAATTAGACATTCTGACTTTAACGTAGGATATAGGCCTACCTTGAGTTTGGCTCTTTTGTCACTCTTTCCACTTTGGGGGAGACACTTGTTACAGGCAGCTTTGCCTTTTAATTGTATACTAAGCTCACATAGATTTTTTTTTATATATAATTTAGGAATCACAAATTAATTGTTGTATTTTTTGCTGTATTAATTAGTTTTATAGTGGCGCTAAGCTCCTTGCCATATACCCAACTAAAATTAGTTTCCATTAACACACCGCACCATGCTACCCGGAAAAAAACCCTTCTCAATGTTCTCCATTGTCCACTAATATCCAGGGGTGGAATAATCTCCAATCTCATGTAAGGCCTACAGTTTAATAGTCCCACACTTGATAGCCTACAATACACTATAGGATCACCAAACACTATCTTCTCCCTGATCCTGTCCCTAACCCATAATTTCCTGTTCATCATGTTGCCCGATAGTCTCGATAGAAGCCCTCAACATAAACTTAACCCTTTGAGTACCAGCGACGTGTGTTATATTTTATTCTAGCTATATTTAGAAGATAGGCTATTATGGAGCTTAGGAAGGATCTGTGGTAGTTACAAAGGTTGGTTGAGACGGTTTGAAGCCTTATTATTGCTATAGGTCCTTCCTAAGCTGATTCAAATCGTCGAATAGTAGCCCAGCATAGGATACAAAGGACGTCTCTAGTACTTAATGGGTTAAAAGATATGAACTCATGCTAATTTAGTTACCCGTTAAAGAGTATTTTCTTTGAAACTCATTTATAGAAAATGACACTATTTTATGGCTAACTAAATAATGTTAATTAAATATTTTTTGTTTATATAAATAGCCTATCATTTCAAGCTATACCAAGAATATTTATTCTATTTGGTGTTATCAGATTATAAGTATAAGGCAAAATAATGAAATTGACTTAATTTAAACTAACTTAACAATAAAAGGTTGTCAATTTTAAGACCTTTCGTGCCATTTAGGTGTCGATTTTTTCCTTACGAGCGATAGCGAATCTGTAATTTAAGAAGGAACAGGCCTTCGGCCAGTCAAAAGGTCTTGATATTGATATAGAAATGGGACGAAAGGTTTTAACATCGACAAACTAATGGGGCGAATGTCTTAAAATCTGAAAACTAATGGGGCTAAAAATTAGGAAGAAGCGAGGAAACTAAAAAAAAAATATGAATAAATTAATTAATAGACCAAAAAAACAGCCACTGTCCCCTTAATGGAATAATATGAAACCACTATGTCTCTGCATCATATTAAGACCAAGTTTATATAATCAGCACCATATTTCACTACCAAATCTTCAAAAATAACTGAGAAATCTTGATGGGAACTTTTTAATTTACCGTCAGTTGAAAAGAAACAGATTATAGTATTCTGGCTATACCCTGTTCCAAATATATAGGCCAGGAATCGTGAATCCTAACCTCTGTAACTCGAAAAGGGCTAGAGCAAATGGGCTGTAAGTTTCCACACCTATTTCCTGGCTGACTCTTCCCAAATGGTAAATATATTAACTCGATTACTGTAGTCGTTTGTGAGTTAGTCCGTTCATTCTAGGTTGAGCAGAAATCGTAACCTCTAACCTCCGTATATCGAAAAGGGCTAGAGCAAATGGGCTGTCAGTTTCCACGCCTATTACCTGGCTGATTCTTCCCAAATGGTAGGCATATTAACTCGATTACTATAGCCGTTTGCGAGTTCTAGAGGATAATGTTAAGGGGGAATGAAACTATTAAGGTAGTTTACTTCATATATACAGTATATATTATGTTTTATTTAGTTTTCTCCCTAGACCTCCATCAAACTTAAAAGAAACATCCATTAGATCCCTCTTCTAGATTAATTTGTACATTTTTCGGTAGAGTCTGTTATCATGACGAGTAGGTGCACAAGAATCCCTCACTCTACATTTCGATTCTTTTCCTTCGACCGAACATCTTATAGTACAGTCGGGCTAATAAGTCATGTCTCGGCACTAAGTATGTTTTGATCAATAATTGGTATCAGCAATGTTTACAAATGATTTCTTTTTTTTTGAGTGAGATATACAACCATGTTCCTACACTTAGCCACCCTATTCAACATCTGACAGACATTATTACAGCACAGAGCGAGCCAAACGTAATGACATCTGAGATATGACATATTAGTGCGACCGTACAAAATACCTACATGATAAGGATGGCAGCTATTAGTTAGACCAGTGTGGCATCATAGTCTATAGTCTATATAGGCTATAGTCTGTTCGCTGTAAGTAGGCGAGAAATCATGACTTCTATCCTCTGTAACTCAAAAAGGGCTAGAGCAAATTGGCTCGCAATACCCTTCCATGTTTAACTCATCCAGTACCAGCGATGGCTAACGTCTGTCAGTAAAAAAATTATGAGCCAGCACCAGCGTCGGTTCTCGTCCGTCAGTAATAAGCGATCCTCGTTCTGCTAATATCTAGCTGGAGCTGCTAATATGACTTTAGAGACACTGCTGTGAGGAGTTGGCAACACTTATTATGGTCCCTCTCAGCTACTCCGGGCCACCTGAGTCAGTTACCCACCAACTCTTGGGCTGAGAGGGTGTTGTCTCGTCCCTTCTGGCAACAAGTCTGGTACTGGAGGGTACTTTTAATCTACTGTGCCATGCGGGCTGAGAGGGTGTTGTCTCGTCCCTTCTGGCAACAAGTCTGGTACTTTTAATCTACTGTGCCATGGTACAGTAGGGGCTAAGAGTACAACTGCGAGGTAAGCCATGTCTACTACACAATTCCTACAAGATAAGGAATACCGCGTTGAGTTAGACCAGCGTAGTATGATAACGCGTAGGTTGACAAGACTCCCTCCCTGCTTTCCTTTTCTTCATCCTGGCTTCCTGGTAGTTCATAGCCAGGTCTCTTTGTTCATTATAAGACTCGCAATACCCTTCCAGGTATAACCCATCTAGTACCAGCGACGGCTTTCGTCCGTCAGTATATTTACACCAAGTTAGACCAGCGTAGTATGATAACGCGTAGACTCCCTCCCCGCTTTCCTCTTCTTTTCCTTCGTCCTGGCGTCCTGGTAGTCCAAGCCCAGCACGATGTCACCGGTGGGCATCATGAATCTCTTGGCGGCCGCGGAGGAAGTCAAGGGGGAGGACGAGATGATGGACGCTGATTTCAGTTCGTAGTGATGACTTCGGGTGCACTGGGAACTGTACGGAGATAATAAAAACACGTTAAGGGGACAGTGGTTATTTTTGGGGGTCTATATCTATTTCTATTTCTATATCTCTCTCTCTCTCTCTCTCTCTCTCTATATATATATATATATATATATATATATATATATATATATATATATATATATATATATATATATATATATATATATATATATATATATATATATATATATATATATATATATATATATATATATATATATATATATATATATATATATATATATATATATACTGTATATATATATATATACACATATATATATATATATATATATATATATATACCGGTATATATATATATATACATATACATTCATTTATTTTATAGTTTCCTCGCTAGATCTTCATCAAGCTTAAACAATCACTCCTTAGACCCCCCTTCTAGATATATGTGTACATTTTTCAATAGAAAAGTGTGTCATTACCTGAGTGTGTAGTCTGAGCGTGTCATTACCTGAGTGCGGAGTTAGCAGTAGGTCTAGTCAGTATGGAGGTGAATGGCAGGTGCCCCATAAAGTGCCCATCAGGATCCAGCCGTCTTTGGAAGCTACCCAGGCCGCTCCACTCAGGAACCAACAACTGCGCCAACTCCTTCCTCATGTAGGGGAATAGAAACACAACTTAACCCTTTGAGTACCAGCGATGTGTGTTATATTATATTCTAGCTATATTTAGACGATAGTATGCAGCTTGGGAAGGATCGGTGGTAGTTAACCCCTCCAATCCCACCACCATATATATACGTCAGTAGATAAGTAACTCCCCAGTCCCAGCGACGTATATATCCATCAGTAATGTACTTTCCTTGTAACTGCCTGTACAAGGCTGTACCAGTCACCACGACCTTTTGAGCACTGCTCCCGTGTTAGCAACACTTCTCAGCTTATATTAGACCCACTGAAGGGTGACAGAGCCAGTGTTGCCTCATCTTTGAATGTGGATAGGTGGTCTCTCCTGCCATTTTTGCTACATTGCTTGAGACTGCTGGGGACTTATATTACTGTATCCTACGGTACAGTACGGGTTAAAAGGGTCACCCCCATGCACTTCTCTCCCCAGTCAGTTAATGCCCCTCCTCCCATCCAGCACCACTTTCATGCATATACTTCTTCACTCCATCCTTCCACCTCACTCTCGGTTTACATCTCTCTCTCTGTCCTTCCACCTCACTCTCGTACACTCTCTTAGTCATTCTCTCGCTGCCCATACGTTCCACATGGCCGAATCATCTCAAGGTGTTCTTTTTCACACTTTCCAGCATATCTACATCCACACCACACCGCTTTCATACTTCCTCATTCGTCTGTCTATCCCTCCAAGTAACTCCGCACGCACTTCTCAAGTTACTTGGTATTCTTAATCCAAGATAATAAAGCCAGTCACACAAGCCCTATTACGAGCAATTTTTACGGGCAATTATGGTCTGGAAGTTTAAAAAAATAGTTTATAAGAATTCAGCCACCTAACCTAATCTACCTTCAGTCTAGTTGCCGATACCAGAGCGAAAAAGTCCAGAAATAATACGAGACAAAACTTACTCTTGGAAAATTAGCGGAAAAAGCGCTCGTGTGACAGCGGCTTAACCCACCTGAATGCCGGGAGCGAGAGTCAGTACATCTACATCCACACCACACCGCTCTCGTACTTCCTCATTCGTCTGTCTATCCCTGCATGTAATTCCGCACACACTTCTAATAACCCACCTGAATGCCGGGAGCGAGAGTCCATAGATGTAAGGGTTGAGGCAGGCGGAGGTTTTACAGAGTATGGAGGGTACGGTGGCTACGAGAGGGGTGACCAGGGCGTTGTTGGTGGTGACGGAGATGAGGACCACCAGAGCGTAGGGCGTCCATGACAGTGTCCATACCAACACCAAGATCGCCACCCGCGCCTGTGTCTGGTGAAGGAGAGGTGAGGTAAAGTTTAAGAGAAACCGGCCTTCGGCCGCGACATTTTTTTACCGAAAAATGTACAAATTGATCTTCAAGGGGGGTCTAGGGGGTGATTTTCTTTAAGCTTAATGGAGGTCTAGCGAGGAAACTAAACAAAACATGAATATATAAATTAATAGACCAAAAAAATCCCCTTAATACCTTGACCCTGACCTGACCTAGTATACTTACCCTAGTGTGAGACCGAGGTACTGGTTCATGGTGACAGTTGTTAAGTTGTCTGAGGCCTTCCCCGCTCTGACGAACCTGTGGACAATAATAACAATATTAACAGTTACAGTAACAATAATAATAAGGCAGTTCTGCCTTTTGCCTCCCTCACTCACATAGAAAAACAAAAAAATACGGTGCCGTTGTGAAGGCTTATCCCTCAATACCTTCACCACCACCATATACTGACTAACAATACACCTAACCAAGCCGCTCCAACAGCTTCCTCTCTCTTCAACACCCCTTCTCCCCTCTAATAACACACAAAAAAAAGCCACTCCAACAGCTTCCTCTCTCTCCAACACCCCTTCTCCCCTCTGATAACACACACAAAAAAGCCACTCCAACAGCTTCCTCTCTCTCCAACACCCCTTCTCCCCTCTAATAACACACATAACAAAGCCACTCCAACAGCTTCCTCTCTCTCCAACACCCCTTCTCCTTACATAACAAAGCCACTCCAACAGCTGATGATGTAGGGTTATGAGTTACAAGATACAGACTCTATTATTAATTTTGGGAAGTGGCTCTGATACGCTCGGTAGTAAAAACTTTGGTGTGAAGTTCAATTAACTGTTATTATTCTTGAGTCGTCTGTGGTTATATAATCTCTCTCGACCCCCCCCACTCTCTCTCTCTCTCTCTATCTATATATCTCTCTCTCTCTCTAACTCTCTCTCTCACTCACTCTCTCTCTCTCTCCTTTACATAACTGGTATGTTACAATTACATCGACGATGAAACAAGGCTATATGAAGAAAAAAAACATCAACAAATTAATTCTACATGAAAACGAACAGACACTCTCTTTCACACACACACACACACACACACACACACACACACAGAAACCAATCATATATTTTTTACTTTGACCAATGATATATAACTACCATCAATAGAACCCCAACACAAAGGTCTCTTAATTATAAGTGTCATCAGCATTAAGGGGGAAGGGTTCATTTTTTGGTCGATTATTTCTTATACATGGAAGGAAGTCTAGGGAGGAAACTGTATATACAGTGTATATATATATATATATATATATATATATATATATATATATATATATATATATATATATATATATATATATATATAGTATATATATGTCTTTAATTTCCTCCCTAGACCTCCATTAAGCTTTAAGGAACACCCCTCAAGACCGTCCTTCAAGATAAATTTGTAAATTTTTCGATATAAAAATTTCCCGGCCGAAGGCCGGTTTCTATTACATTACATGCTCGCTATCGCTCGCCAGGAAAAAATCGACACCTTAAATGGCACGAAAGGTCTAAACAGTGACGAAGAAATGGGGCGAAAGGTCTTATAATCGACTAACTAATGAGGCAAATATCTTAACATCTGAAAACTAATGGGGCTAAACATGAGGGAGAAAGTGGTCCAGAAAACCAGCCCATCTCCCCTTAATTAAGAAGACTCCTAAGGCCGTCACTCCGGTGTGATTAATACTGGAGATTGTGACATAACATAGGTGTGTGTGTGTGTGTGTGTGTGTGTGTGTGTGTGTGTGTGTAGGTGTGTGTGTGTGTGTAGGTGTGTGTGTGTGTGTGTGTGTGTGTGTGTATGTGTATGTTAGGTGTGTAGGTGTAGGTGTGTGTGTGTATGTGTATGTTAGGTGTGTAGGTGTAGGTGTGTATGTGTATGTTAGGTGTGTAGGTGTGTGTGTGTGTGTATGTTAGGTGTGTAGGTGTAGGTGTAGGTGTGTGTGTGTATCTGTATGTTAGGTGTGTAGGTGTAGGTGTGTGTGTGTATGTTAGGTGTGTAGGTGTAGGTGTGTGTGTGTGTGTATGTTAGGTGTGTAGGTGTAGGTGTGTGTGTGTATGTGTATGTTAGGTGTGTAGGTGTAGGTGTGTGTGTGTGTTAGGTGTGTAGGTGTAGGTGTGTGTGTATGTGTATGTTAGGTGTGTAGGTGTAGGTGTGTGTGTATGTGTATGTTAGGTGTGTAGGTGTAGGTGTGTGTGTGTGTGTTAGGTGTGTAGGTGTAGGTGTGTGTGTATGTGTATGTTAGGTGTGTAGGTGTAGGTGTGTGTGTGTGTGTGTGTAGGTATAGGTGTAGGTGTGTGTGTGTGTGTAGGTATAGGTGTAGGTGTGTATGTGTAGGTGTGTATGTGTATGTTAGGTGTGTGTGTGTGTGTAGGTATAGGTGTAGGTGTGTATGTGTGTGTGTAGGTATAGGTGTAGGTGTGTGTGTGTGTGTGTAGGTATAGATGTAGGTGTGTGTGTGTGTGTGTAGGTATAGGTGTGTATGTGTAGGTGTGTATGTGTATGTTAGGTGTGTATGTTAGGTGTGTGTGTGTGTGTGTAGGTATAGGTGTAGGTGTGTATGTGTAGGTGTGTATGTTAGGTGTGTGTGTGTGTGTAGGTGTAGGTGTGTATGTGTATGTTAGGTGTGTGTGTGTGTGTGTGTGTGTAGGTATAGGTGTAGGTGTGTATGTGTGTGTGTAGGTATAGGTGTAGGTGTGTGTGTGTGTGTGTAGGTATAGATGTAGGTGTGTGTGTGTGTGTGTGTAGGTATAGGTGTGTATGTGTAGGTGTGTATGTGTATGTTAGGTGTGTATGTTAGGTGTGTGTGTGTGTGTGTGTAGGTATAGGTGTAGGTGTGTATGTGTGTGTGTAGGTATAGGTGTAGGTGTGTGTGTGTAGGTGTAGGTGTGTGTGTGTGTGTGTAGGTATAGGTGTAGGTGTGTGTGTGTGTGTGTAGGTATAGGTGTAGGTGTGTATGTGTAGGTGTGTATGTGTATGTTAGGTGTGTATGTTAGGTGTGTGTGTGTGTGTGTGTAGGTATAGGTGTAGGTGTGTATGTGTAGGTGTGTATGTTAGGTGTGTATGTGTAGGTGTGTATGTTAGGTGTGTAGGTGTAGGTGTAGGTGTGTATGTGTATGTTAGGTGTATAGGTGTAGGTGTGTGTGTGTGTATGTGTATGTTAGGTGTGTAGGTGTAGGTGTGTGTGTGTGTGTGTAGGTGTAGGTGTGTAGGTGTAGGTGTGTGTGTGTGTGTAGGTATAGGTGTAGGTGTGTATGTGTAGGTGTGTATGTGTATGTTAGGTGTGTAGGTGTAGGTGTAGGTGTGTGTGTGTATGTTAGGTGTGGGTGTGTGTGTGTGTGTACTGTGCATGTGTGTGTGTGTGTATATGTGTGTGTATGTGTGTGTGTATATATGTATGTTAGGTGTAGGTGTGTGTATGGGTGTATGTTTATAAGTGTGTGTGTGTGTGTGTGTGTGTGAGAGAGAGTGTGTGTGTGTGTGTGTGTAGGTATGTATGTATGTATGTATGTTTGTACGTATAACGTCAAAAGAGAAGTAGTCCACGTTTCAGTATTATTAATAATAAGTTTTGTCTTTGCCGCCCCTTGAGAATTGTTTTTCTTTAACTATAGCCTTCCTTTGTTCTCTCTCTCCCTCTCTCTCTCTCTCTCTCTCTCTCTCTATATATATATATATATATATATATATATATATATATATATATAGAGAGAGAGAGAGAGAGAGAGAGATAATAAAGGAAGGCTACAGTCTAAGAAAAACATTCTCTAGGGGCGGCAAAGACCTTTCGTGCCATTTAGGTGTCGATTTTTTCCTGGCGAGCGATAGCGATCCTGTAATTTTAAGAGGAACCGGCCTTCGGCCGGAAATTTTTTCTATCGAAAAATGTACAAATTTATCTTGAAGGGGGGTCTACGTAGTGTTTTTTTAAGCTTGATGGAGGTCTACCGAGGAAACTAAAAAAGCTAGTGTATGAATACACTAATTAATAGCCCCAAAAAAACCGACTGTCCCATTAACTTCTTATAACTCAAAGTGAATGAAAACAATCGACCTGACATTTCTCTCATTTGGGAAGAGTCCACCAGGAAATAGGTTCGGATATTTACAGCCAGTTTATTCTAGGCCCTTTTGAGTTACAGAGAGGTCAGGGATCAAGATTATTGTCAAGTTCGTTGGTGCTACCTAATAAGTAACACCCCGTTCTTTAACATTATTCATCAATTACAAACCCCAATGTACTTAAATAAACTAATGAAAGCATATGGTCCTCCCGGGATTCCAACTCGGGACACCACACCCAGAACATAAGCATCTAAACCATTACACCACCAACACAGCAATGAAAGCATATGGTCCTCCCGGGATTCCAACTCGGGACACCACACCCAGAACATAAGCATCTAAACCATTACACCACCAACACAGTAATGAAAGCATATGGTCCTCCCGGGATTCCAACTCGGGACACCTCACCCAGAACATAAGCATCTAAACCATTACACTACCAACACAGTAATGAAAGCATATGGTCCTCCCGGGATTCCAACTCGGGACACCACACCCAGAACATAAGCATCTAAACCATTACACTACCAACACAGTAATGAAAGCATATGGTCCTCCCGGGATTCCAACTCGGGACACCACACCCAGAACATAAGCATCTAAACCATTACACCACCAACACAGTAATGAAAGCATATGGTCCTCCCGGGATTCCAACTCGGGACACCACACCCAGAACATAAGCATCTAAACCATTACACCACCAACACAGTAATGAAAGCATATGGTCCTCCCGGGATTCCAACTCGGGACACCACACCCAGAACATAAGCATCTAAACCATTACACCACCAACACAGTAATGAAAGCATATGGTCCTCCCGGGATTCCAACTCGGGACACCACACCCAGAACATAAGCATCTGAACCATTACACCACCAACACAGTAATGAAAGCATATGATCCTCCCGGGATTCCAACTCGGGACACCACACCCAGAACATAAGCATCTAAACCATTACACCACCAACACAGTAATGAAAGCATATGGTCCTCCCGGGATTCCAACTCGGGACACCACACCCAGAACATAAGCATCTAAACCATTACACCACCAACACAGTAATTAAAGTATATGGTCCTCCCGGGATTCCAACTCGGGACACCACACCCAGAACATAAGCATCTAAACCATTACACCACCAACACAGTAATGAAAGCATATGGTCCTCCCGGGATTCCAACTCGGGACACCACACCCAGAACATAAGCATCTAAACCATCACACCACCAACACAGTAATGAAAGCATATGGTCCTCCCGGGATTCCAACTCGGGACACCTCACCCAGAACATAAGCATCTAAACCATTACACTACCAACACAGTAATTAAAGTATATGGTCCTCCCGGGATTCCAACTCGGGACACCACACCCAGAACATAAGCATCTAAACCATTACACCATCAACACAGTAATGAAAGCATATGGTCCTCCCGGGATTCCAACTCGGGACACCACACCCAGAACATAAGCACCTAAACCATTACACCACCAACACAGTAATGAAAGCATATGGTCCTCCCGGGATTCCAACTCGGGACACCACACCCAGAACATAAGCATCTAAACCATTACACCACCAACACAGTAATTAAAGTATATGGTCCTCCCGGGATTCCAACTCGGGACACCACACCCAGAACATAAGCACCTAAACCATTACACCACCAACACAGTTAACCCTTTGAGTACCAGCGACGTAGGTTATATTAGATTCTAGCGATATTTTGCAGCTTAGGAAGGCTCTGTGGTAGTTATAACGGATGGTTGAGATAGTTGGAAGGTTTATTATTGCTGGAGGTTATTCCAAAGCTGAATAAAATCGCCTAACGGTTGCCAGAAAATGATGTAAAGGACGTCCCTGGGTTAAAGGTTGAATACACGATCACGATTAATATGCCATACATCCGTTTTGGGCTATTTTTGCATGTATTCATTATTTTTCTATTTTCCTCCCTAGACCTCCATCATTTTTACATGTATTCATTATTTTTCTAGTTTCCTCCCTAGACCTCCATCAAATTTAAAAAAAAAAACATCCATTAGATATCCCTTCTAGATTAATTTGTACATTTTTCGGTAGAAAAATGTCCCGGCCGAAGGCCGATTCTTCCAACATTACAGGCTCACTATCGTTCGCCAGGGAAAAAGTCGACACCTTAATAGCACGAAAAGTCTAAATATTGACGAAGAAATGGGGCAAAAGGTCTTAAAATCAATTAAATAATGGGGCAAACATCTTCACATCTGAAAACTAATGGGTCTAAACATGAGGGAGAAAGTGGTCCAGAAAACCGGCCCATCCCTCCTTAAAAGTCCCACCATCCAATCTTCAGACCGAGGCATGTTTGAAGTCCCTATGGGTTCTGTAAGGGGGGAGAGGGCCGTTTTTCTGGTCCCCCCTTCTTCCTCAGGTTTAGCCCCATTCGTTTTCAGATTTTAAGACGTTTCGCCCATTAGTTTGCCGATTTTAAGACGTTTCGCCCCATTTCTATATTAATATCAAGACCTTTCGTGCCGTTCAGGTGTCGATTTTTTTCCTGGCGAGCGATAACGAGCGTGTAATTTTAAGAGAAACCGGCCTTTGGCCAGAAAATGTCTTATCGAAAAATGTACAAATTTGTCTTGAGGGGGGGGGGGAGGGGGGGGGGGTCTAGGGGGTGTTTTTTTTAAGCTTAATGGAGGTCTAGCGAGGAAACTAAAAAATAAATGAATATGTAATTAAATAGACCAAACAAAATAACCAGTCTCCTTAAGACGGTATCACACGAGCGCTTTTTCCCTCGACATTTATCCTCAACACTGGTCTGGCAGCTTATGAGGTCAACTTTTAAGATAATTCGGTCACCTAAATTCATCTACCATCAGTCTAGTTTCCGATACCAGGGCAAAACAGTCCATAAATGTTGCCAGAAAAATGTTGACTATAAAAGCTCTCGTGTGATACCGGCTTTAATGGATCAGTTTCCTCTTGTGATCCATCCATATCTAATCTCTAGGCCTAGAGTTTGTACCTCTCTCTCTCTCTATCTCTCTATCTATCTATCTCTTACACCCACACACACCCACTCCCTCTCTCACACACACACTCTCCCTCTCTCTCACACACACACACACACTCCCTCCCTCTACCTCACACACACACTCTCCCTCTATCTCACACACACACACACACACTCTCCCTCTCTCTCACACACACACACGCTCTCCCTCTTTCTCACACACACACACACGCTCTCTCTCTCTCTCACACACACACACTCTCTCCCTCTCTCTCACACACACACTCTCCCTCTCTCACACACACACACACACACTCCCTCTCTCTCACACACACACACTTTCCCTCTCTCTCACACACACACACACACACTCTCTCCCTCTCTCTCACACACACACATCCACTCTCCCTCTCTCTCTCACACACACACACACACACACACACACACACACACACTCTCTCTCTCTCTCTAAGGGTACGGTCACACTTGCCAGAGACATGTGTTTGTAAATTGTTCAAAAAAATCTCTCTCTCTCTAACACTTTTTTTCTCTCTTATTGTCTTACTCCCCTCTCTCTCTCTCTCTCTCTCTCTGTATACATTCATTTTCCATTACATGATCTGACCTTGATGAGTATGCAGACGTAGGCAGCGACGACGGTGACCATGGGAGCCAGCCAAGCCACACACAACAGAAACATAACGAAGCTACGGTTGTTCCAGCCCTCTGATAGGTAGTCCACGGTACACCCGGATAACACGCCCTGCGGAAGTTAAGGGAGTTCAGCTTAGGAAGGACCTTTAGTCATACACAAATGTAATAAAAGGGAGGATAGCTCATGGGTGAACAAATTACATATCTTACATCTTTCCCCATGGAACTAGGGCAGCTGAGAGCGCCCATGAATTTACACTTTCTCCTCCACAATGCAGAACTTCTGCTTACCAAAATTCATTTATCCCCAGAACTACTACTCTTTGGAATTCACTTCCCTCGAGTTACTTTCCACAAATTTACAATCTACAACAGTTTAAATCCAGTTGTTACAAACATTTTATGAATGGAGGATGCCTTTAGGCACATGGACCTTTTTTGTTTTATCTGTGTTTTTCCTTCCTCCGTTCATTGTCTCTTTAAAAAAAAAAACACACAAAAAACAACAACATATAGTTAAAGAGAGAGAGAGAGAGAGAGACTATGGTATCCGAGTGTACCAATGTCTGTCTGTCTGTCTGTCTGTCTGTCTGGAAACTCCTCCTAGACCGTTCGACGGATTTTCACCAAACTTCACACGTACATTTGGTGCGTGAATGCGACGGTCAGTCAACAATTTTGTTTTTAATTTGTGCAATAGTTATGGTTTCAGGTCAAACATATGGTTGTAATTCACCACTTGTTCTACTGTATAAGGAAGTTGGAGCTGTAGACATCGATATTTAACAGAATTACCATCTAAAATACTGTTCTACTTCATTTATAAATACATAAAACCCAATTCAACATACTCTTTAGCCATCAGGAACATACATCATTATTGCATTTCTGTTTACTATCGATGTCTACAGCTCCAACTTCCTTATAGCCTGAAACTCGCAAGTGGTCAATTGGTGTACTGACCTCTGCCACAACACACACACACCAGACCAGTGTTGAGGATAAATGTTGAGGGAAAAAGCGCTCGTGTGATACCGGCTTAAGGGGGGTCACCGGCTTTTTTTCTCTCTTTATCTGGCTTGTATCCATTCGGCCCCATTCAGCCAAGGTGTCGATTTCTTTCTGGCGAGCGATAGCGAGCCAGCATTGTATGGAGAAATCCGGCTTCGCCGGAGACATTTTTCTATCGAAACATTTACAAATTTAGCTTGCTTTAAAACACATATATATATGCTGGCGAGCGGTAATATTGACACCTGGATGGGGGTAGAAGTCTTAAAACAGTAGGCTCAATGGGGCCGAATGGATACAAGCCAAAGTGAGAGGGAGAGAAAGAGAAACAAAGCAGGTGACCCCCTCTTAATTAAGTATACAGTATATTGGTGTACTGACCTCTGGCACGTAGCGGTTCCATCCCAAGAGAGGCAGGCCAGCGATGATGCCGGACACTAACCATACAACACACACCACTGGTCGTATCTGAGGGGTGACACACATTATAAGTAGTAGTAGTAGTAGTAGTAGTAGTAGTAGTAGTAGTTGAAGGACTGCCCGATCAATGCGCTTGTGGAGACAACAACGATGCAGACCATTGCGTGATATGTAAGAAGGGAGGGTTCATCAGCATCAGGCACCATGACGGATGAAGTGAGAGACGTAACGGCGAACATGCTCAGGGAGGTGTGTCGTGATGTGGCGTGTGAACCACCAATCATTCCCTTGGATGAAGAGATCTTGCAGCACAGGACGGCCAACACATCCAATGAAGCACGAGTGGACGTTAGTGCAAGAGGTTTTTGGACAAGAGGACAGCGAGCGTTCTTCGACATAAGAATATTCGACCCAATGGCCCATAGCTACAGCGAGCTGTCTCTGGATGCTGCACACAAGAGGAACGAACTAGAAAGAGTGTCTGATCCGATTCAAATCACTGGAGATATTTCTGTCTGTCTCTTTTCCTCTACTACTTTCCCTTCTAGGTGCTGGCGAGATCGCCCGATTGGGTGGTACTGCGAAGGGAGCTGCAGACGGTGGGGGCATTGGCCCGGGGGTAGAAGCCCATGGGATGATGATCCCCTCCCCCGCTGCCCGCTCAGAGACAGATCTCATCTCACCTTGGCCCTTTCGGGGGCCCGAGCATCTGGATGTCTTCGGTCTACCAGACTCTGGACTGTTCGGCCAGACAGTCTGGGGAACTATAGTCTATTCTCTGTAAGTAGGCGATAAATCATAACATCTAACCTCTGTAACTCAAAAACAACTAGAGTAATTGAACTAAAATTTCTACCATTTGGGGAGAGTCAGACAAGGAATAGGTGTGGAAATTTACAGCCAATTTGCTCTAGCCCTTTTTGAGTTACAGAGGATAGAGGTCATGATTTCTCGCCTACTTACAGCGAATAGACTATACAACAACAACAACAACAACAACAACAACAACAACAACAACAACAACAACAACAACAACTAGACATCAAAGAGGTATAAGTTATCTGATTTACCCTTTGGACTCTCACAGCTCATTCCTAATCTGCATAGAATTACATAAGCATACCCAGAATAGAGGTGATGTCTCGGCACCAAGTATGTTTTGATCAATAATTGGTATCAGCAATATTTACGCATGATTTCTTCTTTTTGAGTGAGATATACACCCATGTTCCTACACTTACCCACCCTATTCAACATCTGACAGACATTAATACAGCCCAGAGCGAGCCAAACGTAATGACAGCTGAGACATGACTTATTAGTGCCACCGTACTTGTGGGATTGAAATGAACTTACCTTTGATTTAGATGAACTGGATGCCTTGAGAGAGAGCCGCATCACACGGCAACGATCAACACTAATGGCTACCAGGAACCATATGGCCGCCAGTCCAGAGAACAGCGACACTATCCCGTATATTTCACAACCTGTATCATAACACAGATAATATTATTAAGGGGAGATATCCACTTGAGGGATTTTTGTCTGAACTCTCTTTCTCCCTCATGTTTAGCCCCAATGCTTTTGAGATTTTAAGACGTTCAGCCAATTATTTTGGCGATTTTAAGAACTTTCGCCCTATTTATGTCAGTTTTAAGACCTTTCGTGCCTTTAAGCTGTCGATTTTTGCCTGACGAGCGATAGCGAGTCTGTAATTTAAGAGGAACCGGCCTTCGGCCTGGACATTTTTCTACCGAAAAATTTACAAATTTATCTTGAAAAGGGGTCTAGGGACTGTAATTATAAGCTTGATGGAGGTCTAAGGAACAAACTAAAGACCTCCCCTTAACACCACCCCATATGCTTCACAACCTGTATATCATAACACCGATAACATTACTAAAAGCCGGTATCACACGAGAGCATGTATAGGCAACATTCGATGATCAAAATTTTTCTGGCAACATTTCTGGAGTATTGTGTCCTGGTATCGGAAACTAGTCTGATGGTAGATGGATTTAGGTAACCGAAATGTTTTGAATGTTGACCCCCTAAGCTGCCAGACCAGTGTTGCGGGAAAAAGAGCTAGTGTGATACCGGCTTAACACTATCCTGTATGTATATGATAACACCAACATTGTACTGTAGTCTATTCGCTTTAAGTAGGCGAGAAATCCAATACCTGTGGCACTCCCAGGACTCGAACCTAGGATACTCACACCGAAATTCCTCGCACTTATGCATTACGCTATCAAGACAGTTAAGGGGGTAGTACTGGCTTTTTATAGACCCCCTTCTCCCTCATGTTTAGCATATTAGTTTTGAGGTTTTAAGATTTTCGTGCCGTTAGTTTGTCGATTTTAAGACTTTTCGCCCCATTTCTTCGTCAATGTTAAGACCTCTCGTGCCATTTAGGTGTCGATTTTATTCCTGGCGAGCGATAGCGAGCCTGTAATTTTAGAAGGAACCGGCCTTTGGCCAGGCCATTTTTCTACCGAAAAATGTACAAATTTATCTTGAAAGGGGGTCTAGGGGGTGTTTTTTTAAGCTTGATGGAGGTCTAACGAGCAAACTAAAAAATATATGAATAAATGAATAAATATAGGCCAAAAAGCAAGCAATACCCCCTTAATAATATGCAATAAGCAATGAGTGGAACATGCTAACCTAATCTGCCAGTGTAGGGGCGATGGGCGAAGGAGTTGATAGAAAAGATGGGAGCCTTGGACATCATCAGTAGGTCAGCCACAGCTAAGTTCATCACCAGTAGGTTGGTTGATGTCTGCAGCCGACGGCACCTTTAGGGGAACACACACATAAAACATAAGTAACAAAGCCACTCCAACAGCTTCCTCTTAGTCCAACACCCCTTCTCCCCTCTCTATACTCTTCAGAAAAAACTAGGAAAAGTAGAATGTAGAAACGAGGTGCCGTTGTAAAGGCTTATCCCTCAACACAAACAAAAAACACATCGTGATCGTGTACTCAACCTTTAACTGTGATGGTGGTGTAATAGTTTAGGTGCTTATGTTCTGGGTGTGGTGTATTTAATTCAAAAATCACCAAACACACTCTCACACTCTCTCTCTCTCTCTCTCTCTCACACACACACACTCACTCTCACTCTCACACACACACACACTCTCTCTCTCTCCCCTCCAGTCAGCTATAGTCATTGTTATATTATTTTCACCAGTCAGCTGATCAATGTTTACCTTTTTTCCCGCGTCAGCTGTTCATTGTGTACAGTGGCGCTAATAAGTCAAGTCTCAGCTGTCGTTACGTTTGGCTTGCTCTGTGCTGTATTAATGTCTCTCAGATGTTGAATAAGGTGTGTAAAGAGAGGAATGCTTGCTCTGTACTGTATTAATGTCTGTCAGATGTCGAATAGGGTGTGTAAAGATAGGAACATGTTGGTATATCTCACTCGAAATGAATAAATCAAGTATAGATATTGCTGATACGAATTATTGATCGAAATATGAATTGTTTACACTTCGCCAAATGACGTTCCTTTGTTTCCCTCTGGCTTCTCCAATATTTTGTTCCGTGTTTATGCCTAGTCGTCCGTCTGTCTGTCTGTCTGTCTGTGATTCTGTCTGGCATTCTGTCTGCCATTCTGTCTGTCTGTCATTCTGTTTGTCTGTCTGTCATTCTGTCTGTCTGTCTGTCATTCTGTCTGTATGTCTGTCTATCTATCTGTCTGTCTGTCATTCTGTCTGTCATTCTGTCTATCTGTCTGTCATTCTGTCTGTATGTCTGTCTGTCTATCTGTCTGTCATTCTATCTGTCTGTCATTCTGTCTGTCTGTCTGTCATTCTGTCTGTCTGTCATTCTGTCTGTCATTCTGTCTGTCTGTCATTCTGTCTATCCATCTATATCTCTATCTGCCTCTATGCCTCTCTCTCTCTCTCTTCTTTGCTATCCTTGCCTTCCACTGTCCCTTACTCTCGGGTTAGCTATCTCTACTAGAATTAAGTCCTGACCACCTCGCGGAGATCGTAAGGGCTGTGTGGTCAGTTTATCTATGTAAATCTCTCTCAATCTCTCTCTATATATATCTCTCACTCTCTCTCTCTCTCTCTCTCTCTCGCTATCGCTCACCTGCAGTACAGAGTGATGACCAGACAGTTCCCGACAAGCGCTACGGGTGTCAGAAGGATGAACACGATTCCGAGGATGGTGTGGGTGAGGTCTGAGGGCGGGGGAAACGTCTTCCAGTGGGGCAGAATCAACGGAGCCAGGTCTTCCGGGACGTCCATGCCTGTAGGAGGAAGTACAAAGGAAATCAAGCAACAACAGGTCTATATGTTTATATTTTATATACATGTTTTGTTGTTTCCTCGCTAGACCTCCATCAAGCTTACAAAAACACCCCCTAGACCTCCCTTCAGGATATATTTGTACATTTTTCGATAGAAAAATTTACGGCCGCGCTAATAAGTCATGTCCCAGCTGTCATTACGTTTGGCTCGCTCTGTGGTGTATTAATGTCTGTCAGATGTTGAATAGGATGGGTAAGTGTAAGAACATGTTTGTATATTTCACTCGATATGAAGAAACGAAGCTTAGATATTGCTGATACCAATTATTATTGATCAAAACATATTTGGGTTAAGCCGGTATCACACGAGAGCTTTTTTAGTCAACATTCGATAATCAACATTTTCCTGGCAACATTTCTGGACTATTTTGCACTGGTATCGGAAACTAGACTGATGATAGGTGAATTTAGGTAACCGAAATATTTAACATGTTGGCCTCATACGCTGCCAGACCAGTGTTGAGGATAAATGTTGAGGGAAAAAGCGCTCGTGTGATACCGGCTTTATACCAAGTTATTTATTATTCCTTAGTTATTAACCCTTAAGGGGAGATGGGCCGGTTTTCTGGACCACTTTCTCCCTCATGTTTAGCCCCATTCGTTTTCAGATGTTAAGATGTTTTCCCCATTAGTTAGTCGATTTTAAAACCTTTCGTCCCATTTCTTCGTCAATATTTAGACCTTTCGTGCTATTTAGGTGTCGATTTTTTTCCTGGCGAACGATAGTGAGCCTGTAATGTTGGAAGAACCGGCCTTCGGTCGGAAATTTTTTCAACCGTAAAATGTACACATTAATCTAGAACGGGGATCTAATTTTTTTGTTTTTGTTTTTTTTTTTTAATTTGATGGAGGTCTATGGAGGAAACTAGA
Organism: Paralithodes platypus; assembly: GCA_032716605.1. NCBI lineage: Eukaryota > Metazoa > Arthropoda > Malacostraca > Decapoda > Lithodidae > Paralithodes > Paralithodes platypus. Next base: position 1,315,070 of record CM064539.1, read on the forward strand.
AAAATAACGAATAAATATCGCCCACAAATCGCCCAAAAAGTGAACCATCCCCCCTTAATAGTGTACGAGGGAGGAAGGAGATGGAGTATTGGCATCAACTTGTTAAGCTCATCACCCCTCCTCCTATACTACCTCCCTGCTTGCGGTGAGGAAGTTGGTGGAGGGAGGATGATCATGGTAACTCCCTCCCCCCTCCCCCTCCCTTTCCTCCAATCCCCCCTCCCGCCTCCCTCTCCCCCAAACCATCCCACCACCACTTCAGACCAACGCATATATAATTATACTACAGAAGATATCATTAATATAACACGGACAACGAATGTTCTACCAGCCCAGCCAAACGAAACGATGCGGCAAAAGAGGACATCAGCCACATTAATAAAAATATAGGGACATTTATCCACCTCGGTCTTGCAACTCGCCATTAGCTAACAGATCCTGATGAGACACGAATAAAGCTTACCGTATTATGCAAATTAGGTCCTCCCACGTCCTCCTGGTCAGCCCTACACGTCGGCGGATCCTTGGACGTGACGTGGTGACGGCGCAGATGCCGCGGAAATAATTACAATCAAATATGTCCAAATATCCCCGGAAATGCCTTAATTCGAGCAAATAGTGGGGAGGTACAAATATGCAACGTAAGTTAAATATATTCGTCCATGCCATGTTAAAGTGTCATATATAGGGATATATATGTTAAAGTGTCATATATAGGGATATATATGTATTTTGTTTCCTATAAATACTATAAATGCGGTCCAGGGCACATATAGTTGGTAAAATTCGCAGATGTGTAATGAATCAAACATCTCTTTATATATATATATATAATTATATATATATATATATATATATATATATAGGCAGTGTATCTAAAATGTATCCATTTGATATGGAAGTAAAGGTACTAGTCTTCAAAGGCGGGCTCACATAATTATCATTTGATATGGAAGTAAAGGTACTAGTCTTCAAAGGCGGGCTCACATAATTATCATTTGATATGGAAGTAAAGGTACTAGTCTTCAAAGGCGGGCTCACATAATTATCATTTGATATGGAAGTAAAGGTACTAGTCTTTAAAGGCGGGCTCACATAATTATCTGGTCGTGTCATATAATAATTATCAAAGTTCATATTTTACCCATGAAGGCCTTTGATACCAATTTACATTTCTCTTTTCATCTGTGTGTGTGTGTGTGTGTGTGTATATATATAATTCGTTGTACCTTCCTTTGTTCAATAGATGCCCCGCACTTTCACTCGCGAGCGAGAATACAATTTTTTTCCCTTCACTTCCACTCACAATAACTGGATTATATTTAGTTATGTTATCATGTATTTTGTTTACTGTTGTGTTGTCCCTATTCGGGCTCTGTCTTGAGTCGACCCTCCCCCCCAAAAAAAAAAAAAAAATGGGGATTGGGCCTGAGTATATACATAGATAGATAGATATATAGATAGATAGATAGATAGCTAGATAGATAGATAGATGGATAGACATTGGAAGTCATCCTTATAAGCCCACCTCTCTCAATATAAGCTACATTTGTACTTCTTCCCGTCCAATTTCCTAAATAGGCAGAGAGCTATATTCTAAATTAGGTAATCCACTTTGTATGGAGAGATTACATTCTTTCTCTCTCTCTCTCTCTCTCTGCCTGTCTGTCTGTCTCTCTCTCTCTCGCTCTCTGTCTGTCTCTCTCTCTTGCTCTCTGTGTGGCTGGCTGTCTCTCTCTCTCTCTCTCTCTCTCTCTCTCATAAAACAAAAACAGGAGAGCTTTGCCAATTGAACCTATATAAATACAACACTTCGCCTGGTTCTTCGAAAATTACAGTCTCACTATCGCTCGCCAGGAAAAAATATCGACACCGGAAGAAAAAAATCACTTCGTTTTCGCACACAAAATTACTTCTCGATTGTACGGTCGTGCTAATAAGTCATGTCCCAGCTGTCATTACGTTTGGCTCGCTCTGTGCTGTATTAATGTCTGTCAGATGTTGGGTAAGAGTAGGAACATGTTGGTATATCTCACTCAAGCTAATAAGTCATGCCCCAGCTGTCATTACGTTTGGCTTGCTCTGTGCTGTATTAATGTCTGTCAGATGTTGGGTAAGAGTAGTGGGTAAGTGTAGGAACATGTTGGTATATCTCACTCAAGCTAATAAGTCATGTCCCAGCTGTCATTACGTTTGGCTCGCTCTGTGCTGTATTAATGTCTGTCAGATGTTGGGTAAGAGTAGTGGGTAAGTGTAGGAACATGTTGGTATATCTCACTCAAGCTAATAAGTCATGCCCCAGCTGTCATTACGTTTGGCTCGCTCTGTGCTGTATTAATGTCTGTCAGATGTTGGGTAAGAGTAGTGGGTAAGTGTAGGAACATGTTGGTATATCTCACTCAAGCTAATAAGTCATGTCCCAGCTGTCATTACGTTTGGCTCGCTCTGTGCTGTATTAATGTTTGTCAGATGTTGGGTAAGAGTAGTGGGTAAGTGTAGGAACATGTTGGTATATCTCACTCAAGCTAATAAGTCATGCCCCAGCTGTCATTACGTTTGGCTTGCTCTGTGCTGTATTAATGTCTGTCAAATGTTGAATAGGGTGGGTAAGTGTTGAAACATGTTGGTATATCTCACTCAAGCTAATAAGTCATGCCCCAGCTGTCATTACGTTTGGCTCGCTCTTTGTTGTGTTAATGTCTGTCAGATGTTGGGTAAGAGTAGTGGGTAAGTGTAGGAACATGTTGGTATATCTCACTCAAGCTAATAAGTCATGCCCCAGCTGTCATTACGTTTGGCTTGCTCTGTGCTGTATTAATGTCTGTCAGATGTTGGGTAAGAGTAGGAACATATTTGTATATCTCACCTAAAAAGAATAAATCATGTGTAAATATTGCTGATACCAATTATTGTTCAAAACATAATTGGTGCCGAGACATCACTCAGTAGTCATCGTCCTCATATCAATTAATGCCATTAATAATCCAGTGAAGTATTAACCCTTTCAAGCTCTGACGCGTTTTAGCAGTTTATTTTGGCTATCACTAGACGATTTTATGCAGCTTAGGAAGGATCTGTGGGTATTTAAAGGGGTAAATACTATCTCAATTAACCCTCTGACTTCCATATACCCTTCCTATTCTGAATACAATCGTCTAATAATTACCAGAAAACAGAACAGAATTGCGTATTGGAGCTTGAAAGGGTTAATAAAGAGGGTATATATATATATATATATATATATATATATATATATATATATATGTGTTGTTCGTACTGATATATTAAGGGGAGGTTTTTAGTTTGTTCCCTAGACTACCATCAATCTTAGAATTACACACCCTAGACCCCCTTTCAAGATAGATGTGTACATTTTTCGGTAGAAAAATGTCCCGGCCGAAGGCTGGGCTAAACATGAGAGAGAAAGGGGTCCAGAAAAAAATCCCTCAAGTGGAAATCTCCCCTTAACTCATCAAAATAATATTGGAAACCCGTGTGACGTCACGCATGAGGACTCACGGTCACAGAACGTAAACAAACATGGGCGCTGTTGGGAGGGTCTGAGGGTGGGTGGCTCTGAATAGCGGAATAATGGGTGTTTCGTTGACATGTGTTACGTTTAGTTGGGATTAAGTCTAAGTAGAATATCTTGTGAGTTTGTAGCTACTTCAAGGGTTCATTATTATAAAGTTTTCACAGTTTTCACTATCAAATCGTTGTATGAACATAAGGTCCTGATAAGGATGAACCTCGATCCTTCAGGGCTCTGAGTATTGACCAATTTATGTAGGCTACTCACTTGTGCTTCGACAATTAATCGCATTTTATTGATTATTTCCAGAAAGTATAACTGATGGGTAAACAAAGAGCATGTTCAGTGTTTGGGTGTACTCCCGAGAAAAATTATAAGCCTACCCGAAAACATCATGCATTTCCCAAACAGAAAATGTATCGGGACATCTGGATACACAGATGTTACCGCTCTGATCCTTTTAATGTGAAAAATGCCACCATCTGTGGAAAAACATTTCAATGTTGAACAATGTGCAACAAATTTAAAATACTAGTTACTAGGGTGCGCATTGCCAACAAATTCTAGAGGACTCAAACCAGATGCCATCCCAGATCAGAATCTACCACTACCACATCCAACAAACAATGGTAAGAACCTTTATAGGCCTAATTTATTACAACACTTACAGTAGACTAGCCTAGGCCTTAGCCTTAGCCTTAGCCTATGTTTACTTTAGCTGGCTATAGGCTAGTAGGCTACTAGGCCTATTTGTAATTATTTTCCTTTAGCCTAATTTAAGCCTAAGGTCAAGGTGTAGGCTTGGCAGTTGGCACTCACTGTACGCTTGGCCTAAAATAAATGCAGGAATGGTTCTGTTGGTGACTTGCCTTGGTGTTATCATATAGGCCTATTTAGGCTTGGCATTAGGCTATGGCATAGTCTAGCCTCTAGGCCTATATAAATTTAGTAAATTTGTAGGTAAACTTTACCGTGTGACAGCCGAGAGTTTTATAATTCACCATAGCCTAGGCTAGGCCTACTTTTATATATACTGTATTGTTTTATTTTCTTCGATATAGCCTAGGCAGTTTTTTTTTTACAGCAAGGACTAGGGTACAGCAAATTAGTATTTGCCCATTAGCTTAGGCCTTAGTCCCTATTCAGCAATCTAGGCTAGGCTAATCACGGACTCCCCCCTAGGCTATTTGGGAAGGCTATGAAGATCAGGGAAAGTTGAGGGGCAAGAATGTAGTTACCGGGTGTACCGCCCGTCTTGTTTACACTACGCGGACGCTCACCATCATGTTCCCGTCTATTTTGACTGCCTTTGGATACAAAAATACATTACCCTAACCAAACAACCTAACCTAGTAGGCTATTATAGATTTATAAGTAATTATTTTATTATAAGTATTTATAGATGATTTATGTTGTGTGTCGGTAGTGGTACACCTGGTAACTACATCCATCCCAATTAAGGGTTAGGCCTAGGCTAAAGATGATAAAAAGGGAATAGCCTAATAAACTATTTGGCAAAGCCCCCCCTCAACCTATTAGCCTATTGTATCCCACGGCAGTAACAAAATAGGGAAGGATGTAGTTTCCGGGTGTACGGTTGTCATGTGCGCTCGCAGTTACGTTCCCGTCTATTTCGACGCCATATTTTCTGCTATTTGCCCCCTGTCATTACTACATGAATACTAGGTTAGGTTAGGTTAGGTTGTTTGGTTAGGCTAATGTATTTTGATATCCAAAGGCAGTCAAAATAGACGGGAACATGATGGGAAAGGTCCGACGCCACTACGCGTAGTGTAAACAAGGTTGGCGGTACGCCCGCACTTAACATTCTTGCCAAGAAATAAAATAAAACGGGAACATGATCGCGAGCGTCCGTGTTGCCTAGTCTAATCAAGACTAGCGGTACGCCTGAATACTACATCATTGTTGCAAAAACTCCTTTAGGCCCTATAATACATTTCCAACAGTACAGACATAGGCTATATACCAATGTATTATGTGATATGACAATTCCGTAGGCCACACAAAAATTGATGGCTCTCGAGGCTGTCACACCGTAAAATCTTAGCAAATTTTATTAGTGCACCATCAAGAGTTTTTGGGATGGATGTAGTTACCGGGTGTACCACTACCGACATACAACATAAATCATCTATAAATACTTGGGCTATAATAAAATAAATACTTATAAATCTATAATACTAGGTTAGGTTGTTTGATTAGGGTAATGTATTTTTGTATCCAAAGGCAGTCAAAATAGACGGGAACATGATGGTGAGCGTCCGCGTAGTGTAAACAAGACGAGTGGTACACCCGGTAACTACATTCTTGCCCAGTTTTTATTAGTAGCCTAAACATTATTTTCTGTTATTTTATCATGTCATATGTGTGTTTTGATTATTTATATACTTTGTATATACTTTGGTCCGCAGAGGGTATGGTTGGTGGTCCACACGTTTATTATATTCTGGCGAGCGCTAGCGACCAGCATATTTTTTATAATGTTTTTTGTCAGCAGGCTAAATTTGTACATTTTTCATTGAGGTTCATTCTAAATTAGAGGCTCGCTTTCGCTCGCCAGGAAAAAAATGACACCTGGATGGGGATAAACGTCTTTAGGTGTCGATTTGTTTTCCTGGTGAATGATAGTGAGTACCGGTATGTAATTTGGGAAGAACCGGGAACATTTTTCTACCGAAAAATGTACAAATTAATCTAGAAGGGGGATCTAATGGATGTTTTTGTTTTTAAAGTTTGATGGAGGTTTAATAATTTCACGGGTTACTCACCTAAACATTGAGGCAGTCCACAGAGGGTATGGTTGGGGGTCCTCATGGTTATTTTGTTATGGTGGGGATTCTGCAGTTAAGGGGGGTCACCTGCTTTTTTTCTCTCATTTTTCTCTCTTTCTCTGGCTTGTATCCATTCGGCCCCATTCAGCCTACTGTTTTAAGACGTTTATCCCCATCCAGGTGTGGATTTCTATAAGTGTCGTCGTTGTCTAGCTGTTATTTAGATCACGGTGTTAAATAATAGGGTTTGTTTACGTTTTTAATTCCCGCCATTTCAACAATCCCATTTTTAATTCCCGCCATTTTTAATTCCCGCCATTTCAACAATCCCATTTTTAATTCCCGCCATTTTTAATTCCCGCCATTTCAACAATCCCATTTTCTACACTGATGTTTTTTCTTAGGATCTTCATGACGTTTCCTTATATATTTGTTCTGTTCACTGCTTCGTCCGTTCATGTTGATACGTTTTTCATACGCACTTCGTTTACATTTAGGTATTCTGTGGTTTATCATTAATATACGAGTTTATCCTCATAGTATAATATATCATGTTATTTAAGGGCAGACGGCCCGTTTTCTTTTGTTTTCCTATTAATTCATTTATTCCTTTATTTCTTAGTTTCCTTGCTAGACCTCCATCAAGCTTAAAAAAAAACATCCCCTTCCAGATAAATTTGTACATTTTACGGTAGAAAATTTTTCTCTTCAAATTTCAGGCTCGCTATCGCTCGCCAGGAAATAATCGACACCTAAATGGCACGAAAAGTCTTAAAATTGACAACGGAATGGGGCGAAAGGTGTTAAAATCGCCAAACTAATGGGGCGAACGTCTTAAAATCTCAAAAGCAATGGGGCTAAACATGAGGGAGAAAGAGGTCCAGAAAAAAATCCTCCAGGTGGAAATCTCCCCTTAACCCTTTGAGTACCAGCGACGTGTGTTATATTGTATTGTTGTTGTTGTTGTTGTTGTTCCCCAGGCTGTCTGGCCGAACAGCCCCAAGGTCTCGAGCAAGGCCAAGGCCATAAACGAGCGCCCCCACAAAACCCTCCCTGCTTACCACTAAAGCCCGGGTGACCGAAGCCACTCCAAGGCAGGGAGCTAAGGAGGGTGCGGGAAACCAAAGCCCCACCCAAGGCCCTGTGCCCCTCAGCAATTATGAAGGGAAAGTTGAGGGGCAAGGGAAAAATGTGACGCTTTGGCTCCCAATCTGCCAACTTCTAGATTGGCAGTAGGGAGGTCAATCCACGGAAAAGACGCCGTCACTTGAGATCTAGAAGATATATAAGTAAAAGGAACAGTCAGAGTAAGCTATGGGTATGGCAGAGATCGCTCAGCTCTCACTCTGATAGACCAGCCCATCACCACATAACTAGAACCCAATCCTCTCAGCAACAGCTAGGAAAGGCCCTAGAAAGCCGCCTTTGGCGGGGGGATAGCTCCCTTATTTCAACTCCTTTCGGGGTTGGGCACCCGCCCATATTGTATTGTTAAAGTAGAGGATGTCAACAGAATGGAGCGTAATGAGATGAGAATGGTGAGATGGATGTGTGGGGCCAGGCTACAGGATAGAATAACAAATGTTGAGCTGAGGAGACGTTTAGGTATAAAGAGTATTAGCGAGGTGATGCGTACAAGTAGACTGGGATGGTATGGACATGTGGAGAGAATGGATGAACAAAATTGGGTAAAAAAATGCAGGTCTGTGATTGTGGAGGGAGCTGCACCAAGGGGTCGACCGAGGAAGACCTGGGATCGGACTATACGCGCCGATCTCAAATCCAAGAACTTGACAAGTGAAACAGCCCTTAATAGGGTTGCCTGGAACGCCGCCATTAGGACAAGAGACTGAAACTGCACTTATGTGTGGAACACTCAGTCTTAAAATGTTATGTATGTATGTATGTATGTATGTATTCTAGCTATATTTAGACGATATTATGCAGCTTAGGAAGGATCTGTGGTAGTTAAAAGGGTGGGTTGAGATAGTTTGAAGTGTTACTATGATGGCTTGAGGTCCTTCCTAAGCTCAATAGAATCGTCTTCTTATAGATGCCCGAATATGATGATGCCAAAGAAGTCACCGGTACAGTACGGTGGGTTGTTAAGGGGAGATTTCCACTTGAGGGACTTATTTCTGGAACCCTTTCGCCCTCGTGTTTAGCCCCATTGTTTTTGAGATAATAAGACGTTCGCCCCATTAGTTTGGCGATTTTAAGAACTTTCGCCCCATTTCTGTCAATTTTAAGACCGTTCGTGCCATTTAGGTGTCTATTTTTCCCTGGCGAGCGATAGCGAGCCTGTATTTTAAGAAGAACCGGCCTTCGGCCGGGACATTTTTCTACCGAAAAATGTACACATTTATCTTGAAAAGGGGTCTAGGGAGTGTAATTTTAAGCTTGACGGAGATCTAGGGAACAGACTAAAAACCTCCCCTTAAAGCACAGTAAAATCGTCAAACTTACAGGGGGAATGGGTCGTTTTTCTGGCTCCCCTTCTCCCTCATGTTTAGCCCCATTAGTTTTCAGATTTTAAGATGTTTGCCCCGTCAGTTTGTCGATTTTAAGACCTTTCACCCCATTTCGTTGTCAATATTAGGACCTTTCGTGCCATTTCAGCTGTCGATTTTGTCAATTATCCTCAACACTGGTCTGGCAGCTTATGAGGTCAACATTAATTATATTTCGGTCACCTAAATTCATCTACCATCAGTCTAGTTTCCGATACCAGTGCAAAATATTCCAGAAATGTTGCCAGAAAAATGTTGATCATCGAATGTTGACTGTAAATGCTCTCGTGTGATACCGGCTTAATCCACTTAAGGGGGGGGTAGTGCTTGGTTTTCGGTACAGGCTCGCTATCAAGCGATAGCGAGCCTGTACCGAAAACCAAGCACTACCCCCCCTTAAGTGAATTAAGCCGGTATCACACGAGAGCATTTACAGTCAACATTCGATGATCAACATTTTTCTGGCAACATTTCTGGAATATTTTGCACTGGTATCGGAAACTAGACTGATGGTAGATGAATTTAGGTGACCGAAATATAATTAATGTTGACCTCATAAGCTGCCAGACCAGTGTTGAGGATAATTGTTGAGGGAAAGAGCGCTCGTGTGATACCAGCTTTTTAGAATTGTTCCACGCACGTTGAAGAGAGCCTTGTAGGAGCAAAGTCCACACCCCTCGTTCCCCCTTGACCTCCAGGGTAACACTGATCATAATAATGCCAGTTACTCAACTATATACCTTTCCGCCTTCTCACCCACCTATCCCTCTCTCTCTCTCTCTACCTGGATACACCGCGCGCATCCTCTCTCTCTCTCTCTCTCTCTCTCACAGCCTCTATATCTCACTACCTTGCGTAAACGCTTAATCTCTCTCCCACTGTTCTCTCTCTCTCTCTCTCTCTCACTCACTCTCACCCACACTCTCTCACTCTCACTTTCACTTCCCCACACACACACTCACACACTCTCTCACACACACTCCACTCTCACTCTCTCTCACCCACTCTCACTCGCTCACTCACTCTCACCCACACACTCTCTCTCTCTCTCACTCTCACCCACACTCTCTCTCTCTCTCACTCTCACTTCCCCACACACACACTCACACACTCTCTCTCACACACTCCACTCTCACTCTCTCTCACCCACTCTCACTGGCTCACACACTCACTCACTCACTCTCACTCGTTCTTGCTCTCTCACTCTCACTCTCTCTCTCTCTGCTAGGTGTTCGTTAGATATAGGTAATTCCCTTGAAGGCGTTTTATGGGTTTATTAAGGGGAGGTTTTTAGTTAGTTCGCTAGACCTCCATCAAGCTTAACATTACACCCCCTAGACCCCCTTTCAAGATAAATTTATACATTTTTCGGTAGAAAAATGTCCCGGCCGAAGGCCGGTTCCCCTTAAATTGCAGGCTCGTTATCGCTCGCCAGGAAAAGATCGACACCTTAATGGAACGAAAAGTCTTAAAATTGACAGAAATGGGGCAAAAGTTCTTAAAATCGCCAAACTAATGGGGCGAACGTCTTAAAATATCAAAACCAATGGGGCTAACCATGATGGAGAAAGGGGTCTCAAGAAAAAAATCCCTCAAGTGGAAATCTCTCCTTAATTCATATATTTCTCTTAGGTATTTATTTGGTAATTTATGTGTCCTTTTTATTAATTTTTTTAGTTGCCTCGCTAGACCTCCATCAAGCTTAGAAAAACACCCCCTAGACCCCCCCTTCAAGATAAATGTGTACATTTTTCGGTTCCTCTTAAAATTTCAGGCTCGCTTTCGCTCGCCAGGAAAAAAATCGACACCTAAATGGCACGAAAGGTCTTCAAATTGACAACGAAATGGGGCGAAAGGTGTTAAAATCGTCAAACTAATGGGCCAAATGTCTTATAATCTCCAAACAACTGGGGGCTCAACACGAGGGAGAAAGGGGACCAGAAAAACGCCCCATCTTCCCTTAATACCAAGCTTAGTGTAGTACCAAAAAATTTCTTTATGAAGATTATTACAACTAAAAAAGCCGGTATCACACGAGCGCTTTTTCCCTCAAAATTTATCCTCAACACTGGTCTGGCAGCTTACGAGTTCAACACCCCCTTCACCTCACCACTTCATCCCGCTTCAACCCCCCCTCCTCACCCCCTAGAACCCCGCCATCCTCACCCCCTTCCTTCAACCCCCATCCTCACCCACTTCACAACCCCCTCTCCTCACCCCCTTCAACCCCCCTCCTCACCCCCTAGAACCCCGCCACCCTCCACCCCCTTCCTTCTCAACCCCCTTCAACCCCCATCCTCACCCACTTCACAAACCCCCTCTCCTCACCCCCTTCAAACCCCCCTCCTCACCCCCTAGAACCCGCCACCCTCACCCCCTTCCTTCTCACCCCCCCTTCAACCCCCATCCTCACCCCCCCACTTCACCACCCCCTCTCCTCACCCCCTTCAACCCCCCTCCTCATCCCCTTCACCCCCCCTTCACCTCACACATAACTCCACCCTCCTTCACCTCAACACTTCACAACCCCCTCTCCTCACCCCCTTCACCCCCCTTCACTTTCACACATACTCCACCCCCTTCACCTCAACACTTCACAACCCCCTCTCCTCACCCCCTTCACCCCCCTTCACCTCACACATACTCCACCCTCCTTCACCTCAACACTTCACAACCCCCTCTCCTCACCCCCCTTCACCTCCCACACACTCCACCCTCCTTCACCTCACACTTCACAACCCCCTCTCCTCACCCCCTTCACCCCCCTTCACCTCACACATACTCCACCCCCTTCACCTCAACACTTCACAACCTAACCTATAACTACCGATGACTCAAACTTATCAAGTGGTTACAAGATCACTACTCAAGTTCATAACAATCTTAACACACTCGTTTTTTCTATCCTTTTCTCTCTTTCTCTGGCTTGTATCCAATCGGCCCCATTCAGCCTACTGTTTTAAGACATTTATCGCCATCCAGGTATCAATTATTTTCCTGGTGAGTGGTAGAGAGCCTGAAATTTTCAGAGGGCCATTTTTCTGCCGAAAAAATGTACAAATTTACTTTCAAGGGGAGTTGTAGGGGATGTTTTTCTAAGCTTGATGGAGGTCTAGCGAGGAAACGAAGACATATAATTTAATGTATTAATAGACAAAAAAAAAATATATATATATATATATATATACCGGTATATATATATATATACAGTATATATATATATACCTGTATATATATATATATATATATATATATATATATATATATATATATATATATATATATATACTGTATATATATATATATATATATATATATATATATATATATATATATATATATATATATATATATATAAACATAAAAATAAAAACAAAATAAAAACGCCCATCTCCAATTAGCCTAACTCTCTCCCTAACATCTTATTGAACATGTCTCTCATTCAACTCAAATCATCTCATCTTGAATCTATAAAATTAATTAACAATTCTACACACCCCATTGATTTTGTCCAGCACTATATAGCACCCTTACATTGCTATTCATATTTGTTTTCACCAACCCACTAATTGACCACTTGCGAGTTTCAGGCTATAGGGAAGTTGGAGCCGTGAACATCGATATTAAAGAGAAATGGCATAATAATGTGGGTTTCTGATGGATTAAGGGGAGGTTTTTAGTTTGGTACCTAGATATCCATCAAGCTTAAGATTACACCCCCTTGAGCCCCTTTCAAGATAAATTTGTACATTTTTCGGTAGAAAAATGTCCCGGCTGAAAGCCGGTTCCTCTTAAATTACAGGCTCGCTGTCGCTCGCCAGGATAAAATCGACACCTAAATGGCACGAAAAGTCTTAACATTTACAGAAATGGGTCGAAAGTTCTTAAAATCGCCAAATTAATGGGGCGAACGTCTTATAATATCAAAAGCAATGGGGCTAACCATGAGGGAGAAAGGTGTCAAGAAAAAAATCCCTCAAGTGGAAATCTCCCCTTAAAAGTATGATCAGTTTGGTTTTATGTATTTATAAATGCATTTTAGCTGATCATTCTGCTAAATATTGATGGCCACAGCTCCAACTTCCTTATAGAACGAAACTCGCAAGTGGTCAATTGACTTACAAATAAACCTAATTACTAAAATCTATCTATCTATCTATCTATATGCTCAGGCCCAATCCCCATTTTGGGGGTAGCCGACTCAAGACCAAGACTAAAATCAGTGAAAGTAATGAATACATGTGGCACTCCAAGGACTCGAACCTAGGATACTCAGACTTTCTTCTATTCAACTGCTGAGCTCTGGAACTCTCTCCCAGAATCAGTCTTTCCCTCTTCCTGTGACGTAAATTGATTCAAACTCCGTGTGTCCAGGCATTTTGGCTCGAACGTCCCTTGATTTTGACCCTTTCACTCTTTCAACTCTGGGGTAGGCACTCGATACAGGCAGTTCTGCCTTTGAGAAAGTGGTCCAGAAAACCGGCCCATCCCCCCCTAAGGGACAGGTTAAGACCTTTCGTGCACCTTAGATGTTGATGTTTTCCTGTTGAGCGATAGCGAGCCTCTAATTTTAGAAGGAACCCGGCCAAAATATCGAAAAATGTACACATTTATCTTGAAAGGGGGTCTAAGGAGTGTTTTTCTAAGTTTGATGGAGGTCTAGCGAGGAAACTCAAAAATAAATTAATAGATAAATATATATAGACCAAAAACCAAGCACTACCCCCTTAGAATATTTGAAGCCAGACTAGATAATCACTGGAGCAATACTAGGTCAGTCGGATACAACTCCTTCTCCTTCGGATCCCCTCAAGGGACCAATCGGCGACAGGTGGTGGTGACGTCAGGTGACCCGGGAGCTGGCCAACGCTGAGTCGACCTGTGCGAGTGATGTCACTTTTGGTGTGGAACCATAGCACCGCCTTTTGGGTGACAAAGTAGTAAGCGGGGGTTTGTTTTGATTGTGACTGTCGGGGGGCGCTGCTCTCTTTCTCGAGGGAACTTGCTTGTTCTGAGCCCGTTCTTGACGTGAGAAAATGGGCGAAGGGGAGACCCTGTCATTGTGGGGTCCCAACGGACGGCGCTGCCCTTGACTCATGTCATAGGAAGGGCGGGGCGTCGGTGTGGCTGGAGGAGGTAATAAGGGGCCCTGGCTGGCTCTGGACATTGCAGGGGGGACCCTCGGGTATGGGGCCCAGAATGTAGGGCGGCTGCATGGGGCTGCCTCTGGGGTTGTCCTCATCTCTCGGGGCATGGCACTGGTGCTGTAGGAGTTCTGGGGTGCCCGGCCAGGTGTACGAGGGGCCCTCATCGCCTGGTGTCTGGTAGCGGTGGTAGAAGTGCCCTGGGACGCTCCGGCAGGTGCAGGGGGCTGATTGTCGAGGGCGATGACCCAGGACTGACCACTAAGACTCACTATATAACTATGTCGTAATCATTTCAGCCATCATTCATTTGGTTCAGGTGTGTTACATCAACCATTTTCATTCTTTCTTCCTTTCATGGTTGAGAAGAGTTAAACAGTCACCTTGCTTTAATTACTCGGGCTAATTAGGATATTTGTGGGTTTTATGCGAAGTAAGTGTTTTTCACTTTTTTATGTTTAGTGACCTAATTCAGTCTTTTATAACTTACTCAGACATACATTAATCACAGGTAGTTTGAAGATTGGAGATTTGTGCCAGACTCTATCGAAGGCGTTTGATATGTCTAGCACAATAGAAAAGGTCTCACCGAAGTCCCGAAAGGAGGATGAATAAGTAATATTGACAGAAAAATGGGTCGAAAGGTCTTAAAATCGACAAACTAATGGAGCAAACGTCTGAAAATCTCAAAACTAACGGGGATAATAAGCACGAGGAAGAAAGGGGACCAGAAAAACGGAACATCTCCCCTTAATTAGTAAAAAAAACAAAAAACAAATCTAAAAAAAAAAAAAAATGAAAATGACGGAACTGGTGCTGAACGGGATTCGAGCTCTATAGAATATAACCAGCGTAAACACAAATAACAAAACAATAAAATAAAATTAAATTAAAATGAGGGAACTGGTATGCTGAACGGGATTCGAGCTCTATAGAATATAACAAGTGTGACCATCAGATCTTTTCCAGCGGGGTGGAGGGCATTGTTCGTATAGATTTTAATGAGCTGGCTTATTACGATGACCTAGATGGTTGGGAATTTGTATTTTGTGTTTCATTGTTTTCTGTCCCTGTTCGGGCTCTGTCTTGAGTCCCCCCCAAAAAAAATAAAAAAAAAATAAAAAAAAAAATAAAAAAAAAAAATAGATAAAATAATTTTTTTTTTTTTTGGAAAAGTGGGGATTGGGCCTGAGTAGATAGATAGATATATAGATAGATAGATAGACAGACAGGCAGACAGACAGACAGATAGAGAGAGAGAGAGAGAGATAGATACTGTAGATAGATAGATAGATAGATAGATAGATATATAGATAGATAGATAGATAGATAGACAGACAGGCAGATAGAGAGAGAGATAGATAGATACTGTAGATATAGATATATAGATAGATAGATAGATAGATAGACAGACAGGCAGATAGAGAGAAAGAGAGAGATAGATACTGTAGATAGATAGATAGATAGATAGACAGATAGATAGATATAATTAGATAGAGAGATAGATAGATAGAGAGATAGAGAGACAGATAGATAGATAGATAGACAGACAGACAGGCAGACAGACAGATAGAGAGAGAGAGAGATAGATAGATAGATAGAGATAGTTAGTTGAAGGGCATTGTTCGTATAGACGTTAACGAGGTGGCTTGTTACGAGTGCCTCTAATTACCTAATTAACTACTTGCGAGTTTCATTCTATAAGGAAGTTGGAGCCGTAGACATCGATATTATATTTTGTCACCAACCAACTTTACTTCTAAACTCAATTAATGAAATCAACCAATACATGTGGCACTCCAAGGACTCGAACCTAGGACAATCAAACCGAAATTCCGCGCACTTATGCATTACGCTATCAAGACAAATAAATATGTACATTTTTCGGTAGAAAATTATCTCTCTCTCACACACACACCCCCCCGCCCCCCCCCCCCCCCCCCCCCCCCTCTCTCTCTCTCTCTCTCACACACACACACACACTCCCCCACCCCCTCTCTCTCTCTCTCTCTCACACACACACACACACACTCTATCTCTATCTCACTCTCACTCACATACACACACACACACATTCTCTCTCTCTCTCTCTCTCTCTCTCTCAGACAGGTGAATAATAAGTTACGTGTTTCTCTATTAATTTAACCCCTTGCGAGTTTCAGGTTATAAGGAAGTTGGAGTGGTAAACATGGGTTGTTTTTACGGACCCCCTTCTCCCTCATGCTTAGTCCCTTTAGTTTTCATATTTTTAGACGTTCAGCCCATTAGTTTGGCGATTTTAAGACCTTTTGCCCCATTTTAAGACCTTTTGCCCCATTTTAAGACCTTTCGCCCCATTTCGTTGTCAATATTAAGACCTTTCGTGCCCATTAGGTGTCGATTCTTTTGCAGGCGAGCGATAGCGAGCCTGTAATTGTGGAGGAACCGGCCTTCGGCCTTGACATTTGTCTACCGAAAAATGTACACATTAATCTCGAAGGGGGATGTAATGGATGTTTTTTTTTAAGTTTGATGGAGGTCTAGGGAGGAAACTAAAAAAATATATATTTTGTATTTGTTTTCCCACTTTTCCCTTTTGTTCTTGTTTTAGGGGTGGCTGACTCAAGACAGAGCCATGAATATATAAGTAAATAAACCCCCCCAAAATATCCACTGTCCCCTTAACCTTCATGTTCAGAGGACGTGTAGTGAACAAGCTCTCTCGCTCTCGCTCTCTCTCTCTCTCTCTCTCTCGCTCTCTCTCTCGCTCTCGCTCTCTCTCTCTCTCTCTCTCTCTCTCTCTCTCTCTCTCTCTCTCTCTCTCTCTCAGTGTTGTTGGGGCGTCTCACTCAGAAGTTAATGAGGACCCTGTGGTGTAAATATATCTACACTGTATAATGTCCTTAAGGTTAAGGGGGGATGGACCGGGTCTTTTGGTCTATCAATTCAATTTTTCCTTTATTTCTTAGTTTCCTCGCTAGACCTCCATCAAGCTTAGAAAAACACCCCCTTTCAAGATAAATGTGTACATTTTTCGATAGTAAAATTCGGCCGGTTCCTCATAAAACATCAGGCTCGCTATCGCTCGCCAGGAAAAAATCGACAGCTAAACGGCACGAAAGATCTTAAAATTGAGTACGAAATGGGGCGAAAGGTGTTAAAATCGCCAAACTAATGGGCCGAACGTCATATATTCTCAAAACAAGTGGGGCTTAACACGAGGGAGAAAGGGGACCAGAAAAACAGGTCACCTCCCCTTACGAATTTCACATCACGTCAAGGGAGAGACACTTGACAAATTTCGCAGGTTTATTCCGCCAAGTAAAATAACTCACACTTTTATTCTTACAAGGAGGATCTTTACACACCCTATTCAACATCTGACAGACATTAATACAGTACACAGCGAGCAAAACTTATCTTTACACACCCTATTCAACATCTGACAGACATTAATACAGTACATAGCGAGCAAAACGTATCTTACACACTCTATTCAACATCTGACAGACATTAATACAGCATACAGATATACAAACATGTTCCTATCTTTACACACCCTATTCAACATCTGACAGACATTAATACAGCATACAGATATACAAACATGTTCCTATCTTTACACATCCTATTCAACATCTGACAGACATTAATACAGCACACAGCGGAAACACGACTTATTTGGCCCACTGTACGGTCGCGCTAATAAGTCATGTCTCAGCTGGCATTACGTTTGGCTTGCTCTGTACTGTATTAATGTCTGTCAGATGTTGAATATGATGTGTAAAGATACGTTTTGTTCGCTGTGTGCTGTATTAATGTCTATCAGATGTTGAATAGGGTGGGTAAATGTAGGAACATGTTTGTATATCTCACTCGATATGAAGAAACCAAGCTTAGATATTGCTGATACCAATTATTGATCAAAACATACTTGGTGCCGAGACATCACTTAATTGGCCAACTGTACATCACTTTTAGTCTTACAAGAAGGAATATAGGATTACGTGAAGGGGAGATGGGTCGTTTTTCTAGATCCTCTTCTCCCCCATGTTTAGCCACATTACTTTTCAGATTTTTTAAGATGTTTGCCCCATTAGTTTGTCGATTTTAAGACCTTCTGCCTCATGTATTTGTCAATGTTAAGACCTTTCGTGCCCTTTAGGCATCGAAATATTTCCTGGCGAGCGAGAGTGAGTCTGTAGTTGTGGAGGGACATTTTTCTACAGAAAAATGTACAAATTAATCTCGAAGGAGGATCTAATGGATGTGTTTTTAAATTTGATGGAGGTCTAGGGAGGAAACTAGAAAAATAATGAATACAGGCAAAAATGATGGAGGTCTAGGGAGGAAACTAGAGAAATAATGAATACATGCAAAAAATCACCCAAAAAGTGAACCATCCCCCCTTAAAGAGGTTCCGGTTCTAATATTGATGTATATATATATAGGTTGTCAACGAGCTCTTGAATAGGTTACGATTGTCAAGACGTGAACTATTAGCTTCAAGGAGCATCTGGGGAACTGTGTTTTGTTTGAAGGGGGTCTGAGGAGGTGTGTGTGTTTGTGTGTGTGTGTGTGGGTGTCTGTGTGTGTGTGTGTGTGTGTGTGTGTGTGTGTGTGGGTGTCTGTGTGTGTGTGTGTGTGTGTGTGAAGGAGGAGGAGGAGGAGGCGAGGATAGAGTGTGAGAGTAGAGAGTAGCTAGCAACACAGCCAAGGATCACTCTCGCTCTCGCACTCGGGGGGGGGGGGGGGACTTCAAGGGGTAATAATTACTCATATTAATTTCTAGTTACCTAACGAGAATACATACGTCAGAGTTGAAGGTTGTTACGAGACATTTTATTTCCACCCGTATTCAGTCAGTCGTGTTAAGGGGACTTTTTTTTTTTTTTTTTTTTTTTATTCAGTTATTCATATAATTTTTAGTTTCTTCCCTAGACCTCCATCAAGCTTTAAAAAACACCCCTCTTAAAATTACAGGCAGACCGAGAGAAGTGTACATGAGTTAAGGTAGCTCAGACGGTATTGTGCGGCATAATTTACTGGTTCGGCTCAATGGTTTAAGGAAGGGGTTTAGTTTGTTCTCTAAACCTAGCTTAAAAAACACCCACAAGGCCGCCCTTCGATATGAATTTGTAAATTTTTCGGTAGAAAAATTTCCCGGCCAAAGGCCGATTCCTCTTCAAATACAGGCTCGCTGTCGCTCACCAGGAAGAAAATCGACACCTAAATGGCACGAAAGGTCTTAATATTGGCAAAGGAATGGGGCAAAAGGTCTGAAAATCGCCAAACTAATGGGGCGAATGTCTTGAAATCTCATAACTAATAGGGTTAAACATGAGGGAGGAGGAGGACTCTAAAAACCAACTGCCTCCCCTTAAGTTGGTGCTTGGTGGGGCGATTCGTTCATGGGCACCTGTTCGCGGATCAAGGCGTTTGGCAAATTATATATAATCACTTAGACGAATTATTGATACTGCTTGATTGACTAATATATATATTTGTTTAACCCTTTGAGTACGGTCGCGGTAATAAGTCATGTCCCAGCAGTCATTACGTTTGGCTCGCTCTGTGCTGTATTAATGTCTGTCAGATGTTGAATAGGGTGGGTAAGTGTAGGAACATGTTGGTATGTCTCACTCAAGCTAATAAGTCATGTCTCAGCTGTCATTACGTTTGGCTCGCTCTGTGCTGTATTAATGTCTGTCAGATGTTGAATAGGGGGGGTAAGTGTAGGAACATGTTGGTATATCTCACTCAAGCTAATAAGTCATGTCCCAGCAGTCATTACGTTTGGCTCGCTCTGTGCTGTATTAATGTCTGTCAGATGTTGAATAGGGTGGGTAAGTGTAGGAATATGTTGGTATATCTCACTCAAGCTAATAAGTCATGTCCCAGCTGTCATTACGTTTGGCTCGCTCTGTGCTGTATTAATGTCTGTCAGATGTTGAATAGGATGGGTAAGCGTAGGAACATGTTGGTATATCTCACTCAAGCTAATAAGTCATGTCCCAGCTGTCATTACGTTTGGCTCGCCCTGTGCTGTATTAATGTCTGTCAGATGTTGAATAGGGTGGGTAAGTGTAGGAACATGTTGGTATATTTCACTCGATATGAAGAAATGAAGCTTAGATATTGCTGATAACAATTACTGATCAAAACTTAGTGCCGAGACATGACTTATTAGCGCGACTGTACCAGCGACGTGTGTTATATTGTATTCTAGCGATATTTAGACGATATTATGCAGCTTAGGAACTATCTGTGTTAGTTAGAAGGGTTGGTTGAGATAGTTTGAAGCTCTTTTAGTGCTACAAGACCTTCTTAAGGGGAGATTTCCACTTGAGGGAGTTTTTTCTTGACTCCTTTCTCCCTCATGTTTATCCCCATTGCTTTTCTAATTTTAAGACGCTCGCCCTATTATCTTGACGATTTTAAGAACTTTCGACCTATTTCTGTCAATTTTAAGACCTTTCGTGCCATTTAGGTGTCGATTTTATCCTGGCGAGCGATAGCGAGCCTGTTATTTAAGAGGAACCGGCTTTCAGCCGGGACATTTTTCTACCAAAAAATGTACAAATTTATCTTGAAAGGGGCTCAAGGGGGTGTAATTTCAAGCTTGATGGAAGTCTAGGAAACACACTAAAAACCTCCCCTTAAGGGGAGGTTTTTAGTTTGTTTCCTACTCCTCCAGCAATCTTAAAATTTCACCCCCTTGACCCCCTTTCAAGATAAATGTATACATTTTTCGGTAGAAAAATGTCCCGGCCGAAGGCCGATTACTCTTAAATTACAGGCTCGCTATCGCTCGCCAGGATAAAATCGACACCTAAATGGCACGAAAGGTCTTAAAATTGACAGAATGGGACGGAAATTCTTAAAAATCGCCAAACTAATGGGGCGAACGTCTTATAATGTCAAAAGCAATGGGGCTAAACATGAGGGAGAAAGGGGTCAATAAAAATATCCCTGAAGTGGAAATCCCCCCCCCCCCAACCTTAACCTGAATACACTTGTCTAATAGTAGCCAAAATAGGATGAAAAGAACGGCCCTGGTACTGAAAGGGTTAAAAGGGTTGGTTGTGATCGTTTGAAGCCTTATTATTGTTAGAGGTTCTTCCTAAGCTGAATATTATTGTCTAATGGTGGCCACAATATAATGGAAGGGTGTTTGGCAGTCGGAGGGTTGATTGAGACAGTCTTTACCCTTTTAACTCCCACAGATCCTTCCTAAGCTGTATAAAATCGTCTAAGGATAGCCAGGAAATACGTTAAAACGCATCATGATCCTCAAGGGGTTAACAAAGTAAATTTATATCTATCTATCTAGCTATCTATCTATCTATCTATCTATATACTCAGACCCAATCCCCACCTTTCCTTTTTGTGTTTTTTTTTTACTAAATAATATTTTGATATCGGTTATCTTTCCCGCGGTTTCTTTGAAGAGAAACAAAGGATTGTTTTCATTTGTTCCCCTTGCATCTTTCCTAATGAGAAAGTATATTTGGTTGCATGTTCTGCCTTGTGTCTGTGTGAGTGTGTGTGAGTTGCATAAAGTTACCTAGATAATAATATACACAAATATCTCATAATGTTTGTATATTTTTATTTGATGGTGACATAATAAAGGCGATGGTAGGGTTGGGTGGTGGCCGATAACGACCGTGTTTGATGGAAAAGCAATAATGGTTTGGTGGTTTCCACAGGTACGCCACAGTAGCCTTGTCCGTTTCCTAGTCATTCAGGTGTGACTTTAACCTCATGACTAAGGGACAAGTGGCTTAATTCTCCACTTTTGGTAATGCACAATATTGACGTAAATTAGGGCACGGTGTGAAACAAGCTCTGGCAAAATATTATATTGATCCAACTTTTTGTTAATAAGTTAGTCCCGAAAAACGATGTAACACGGCCTCTGAAACCCATATGGTCAACAGATACCCTTGGTAGCTCTCATCTTTAAGGGGAGATGGGTCGTTTTTGGGGTCCACTTTCTCCCTCATGTTTAGCCCCATTAGTTTTCGGATGTTAAGATGTTTGCCCCATTAGTTAGTCGATTTTAAGACCTTTCGCTCCATTTCTTCGTCAATATTTAGACCTTTCGTGCTATTTAGGTGTCGATTTTTTCCCAGGCGAACGATAGTGAGCCTGTAATGTTGGAAGAACCGGCCTTCGGCCGGGAAATTTTTCTATAAAAAAATGTACAAATTAATCTAGAAGGGGGATCTAAAGGAATGTATTTTTAAATTTGATGGAGGTCTAGGGAGGAAACTAGAAAAATAATGAATACATGCAAAAATCGCCCAAAACGTGAACCATCCCCCCTTAAGTATTTAGACTACCTCTTTTAACAGAAACATCTCTCAGTGATTACACTTCGTAATTATTTGACAGCCATAAAAGGTCCCATCTTAAAACAGTTGGCTGAATGGGGCTGATTGGATACAAGCCAGGGAAAGAGAGAAAAGGCGATACAGATAACAAAAAAGCCGGTGACCCCCGTTAACTTCAACACCTTGGTACGTACGTCGTATTATGTGATTAATGCTATAGTATGTTCGCTGTAAGTAGGCGAGAAATCCTGACCTCTATCCTCTGTAACTCAAAAAGGGCTAGAGCAAATTGGCTGTAAATTTCCACATCTATTCCTTGACTGACTTTTCCCAAATGGTAGACATATTAGCTCGATTACTCTAGTCGTTTTTGAGTTACAGAGGTTAGAGGTCATGATTTCTCGCCTACTTACAGCGAACAGACTATAGTATATAGCCGATACCAGACCCATCGAAATGTATGTGTCCTATAGTTCTATTATACAACATATTTTATTGCTTGCTAAATAATGTCAAGGCCGTCGGAAATGCATTATATGGATAATATGGGATTTATTAACCCGTTCAGTACCAGTAACATCCTTTCAATTATATTTTGGCAAGGATTATACGGTTTTATTCAACTTAGGAAGGACCTCTAGCAATAATAAGGCTTCAAACTATCCCAAGCAACCTTTTTAACTACCACAGATCCTTCCCAAACTGCATAATATTGTCTAAATATAGCTAGAATGAAATATAAGACACGTCCCTGGTACTCAAAGGGTTAACAAGGGTGTGGGGGAGACAGCCCCCCCTAATAATACTAGATTAAGTTAAATTAAGGTTATGTGCAATATTTATGACATACATATCAACATTATGAACAACAAATGTTCAAACTAGACACGAACGTAACCCACCCCACCATGTAAACAAAGCGACGATTCGGAGATTCTGGCAATAAACTGAAAATAAGCCCCATTTGGCTACCCATTGACTGATACTTAATGGGACAGTGGTTATTTTGGGGGGGTCTATTTATTCAAATATTATTTTATTTTTAGTTTCTTCCCTAGACCTCCATCAATCATAAAAAAAACATTCATTCGATCCCCTTACGAGATTAATTTGTACATTTTTCGGTAGATAAATGTTACGGCAGAAGGCCGATTCCTCCACAATTACAGGCTCGCTATCGCTCGCCAGGAAATAAATAGATACCTAAATGGCACGAACGGTCTTAATATTGACAAAGAAATGGAACAAAAGGTCTTAAAATCGAAAAACTAATAGGAAAAACGTCTTAAAATCTAAACTCTAATGGGGCTAAGCACGAGGAAGAAAGGGGACCATAAAAACGGCCCATCTCACCTTAAGGTAAATACTTAACAATTTGAAAAAATATCATGCATTTTGACTGTTCATTCTGGCTATCAATAGACGATTTTATACAGCTAAGGAAGTAGGCCTACTGTATGTGTGGGAATTGATAGGATAAAGAATATCATTATTAACCCTCAGACTTCCATATACCCTTCCTAATCTTAATATAATCATCTAATAATAACTAGAGAACAGATAATCAATGCGTCATCGTATCTTCAAACGGTTAAAGTACCAGCTCAATAATAAGATAGTTAGTCATTAAAATACAATTTTCTTAGATGAGGAATTAAAGAAAACGATAATATTTTACGGGTAACATATTTTAAATCTTCGAAAGTCAAAATATTTTACTGTATTTATAATATTACGACATTATATACTTTATTATTCATTATGAATAACACGACAACTTGATTTATGAAAAAGAAAAATGAACTAAAATAGCATATAAATACTGTGCTCTGAAAACTTAATATTTTGAAATCTATTTTGGCAAAACTCTCTTGGGCAGACCATTCCCTTGCGCTACGTCGTTGTGTTAACATATCCTGTGTAAGCTAGTGAGTGTTGTTCCTTAATAGTGATCGAAAAGTGCCCATTTGGTTGACTCGTCCACGCTATTATACGTGTAGGACCCTACCCTTTATAGATAATTGTGGTTTGTGGTGATAAAGGGTTATATAAGCAAAAATGAACCGACAGGAAATCATCACTCGTGCGCTGAACCAACTGGAGTTGGGAGAAGCTGCCCCAGAGCCAGAGGTAAAAAGCCAATGGAAGTCAAAATTGCTGGCTCGTATTCTGGACATTTGTATTCTTTTGCCTTGTGTAATTCACCTGGCAAGTGCTATTTATCTAAAAGTTAATTATGCCCCGAAATTTACTATGGATTTACCTGTCAACAAAGTGCTTTCAGTAACTGACATTGAGATGATCAAAAGTATTCTGCCTCAACCAGTGCTGCAAAGTTTGAGCACATTGGGTTTTTTGGATCTCAATGGAATTACATCACTTGATGATTTCATTCACAAGCATATAATAAGTAAATTGCCATACAATGAAGAGTTTTTGGTTCATCTGCAGACCAAAACCTATACTGAACTTGTGGATTTGGTTAATACTCACAAAACCAAAATTCCTTTCCTTCCTGATACCGATGCAGAGGTTTTCAAAGATACTGGCATAAAATTCCATGAAGCAAAAAGTGTACTAGATTTGCAAATAGGTTTTCTGATTGCATCCGAGGTCTTGGTAATCTTCTTCTGGCTCGGTTGCTATGTGTGCACACACAAATCATTTGTATATGTTAGTGTGTTTCTCATGAGTGGGGTGGTCTTCTACTGGGCATACTTGATATTTTGTCTAGCTGGTCGCAATTATATGTTGAGTTTAGTATATTACAGCGAAGTTATAATTCCTATGGAATACTGTGGTATGATCGAGTCCGTACCTTTCTGGCACGGAATAAGTGAATATTCTCTGGGTGGGTATTTCTTGCACGTTGGCAAACTTATTGTCTGTATCTTGATTGGTGTTCTTTTCCACAACAACAACAACAAGTTATATCCTAGCTACTCGTCCCTAAAGAAATAAAGCTTGGCTGCACCTCGAGACATTAGCTGAGGACTAACAGCTAAACAGTAATGGTTTGATCTTCTAGCTTGGCTGCACCGTGAGACTTTAGCTGAGAACTAACAGCTAAACAGTAATGGTTTGATCTTATAGCTTGGCTGCACCGTGAGACTTTAGCTGAGGACTAAAAGCTAAACAGTAATTGTTTGATCTTATAGCTTGGCTGCACCGTGAGACTTTAGCTGAGAACTAACAGCTAAACAGTAATGGTTTGATCTTATAGCTTGGCTGCACCGTGAGACTTTAGCTGAGGACTGACAGCTAAACAGTAATGGTTTTATCTTATAGCTTGGCTGCACTGCGGGACTTTAGCTGAGGACTGACAGCTAAACAGTAATGGTTTGATCTTATAGCTTGGCTGCACTGCGGGACTTTAGCTGAGTACTGACAGCTAAACAGTAATGGTTTTCAGGTGTATTGTGTTTTGGAGTTCCATGTCGATGGTCCAAGATCACGCCTAAATCGTGGCTTGAAATTCATCTTTGTTTACATCACCGCAATCTCTTAATGTTACCACTTAACCATCTCAGTATTTAAAGGACGCGTTTTCTATCTATTTTGGCTGATATCACACAATTTTAATAAGCTTTGAAAGGCCCTCTAGGAATCACCGGTGTAAACTCTATCTTAATTAATTAGTCACCGTCTTTTTTTATCTTTCTCTCCTTTTCTCTCTTTCCCTGGCTTGTATCCAATTGGCCCCATTCACCAACTGTTTTAAGACGTTTATCCCCATCAAGGTGTCGATTTCTTCCTGGCGAGCAATAGCGAGCCATCATTGTATGGAGAAATCTGGCTTTGCCGGAGACATTGTTCTATCAAAAAATGTAAAAATTTAGCCTGCTGTCAAAACAAAAATATAAATATGCTGGCTCGCTACCGCTCGCCAGGAAAATATTGACACCTGGATGGGGGTAAACATCTTATAACAGTAGGCTGAATGGGGCCGAATGGATACAAGCCAAAGAGAGAGGGAGAGAAAGAGAAAGAGACTCTTCTGAGCTACAGTACTATAGTCTATTCACTCTAAGTAGGCGAGAAATCATGACCTCTATCCTCTGTAACTCAAAAGGGCTAGAGCAAATTGGCTGTAAATTTCCACATCTATTCCTTGACTGACTTTTCCCAAATGGTAGACATATTAGCTCGATTACTCTAGTCGTTTTTGAGTTACAGAGGTTAGAGGTCATGATTTCTCGCCTACTTACAGCGAACAGACTATAGTATATAGCCGATACCAGACCCATCGAAATGTATGTGTCCTATAGTTCTATTATACAACATATTTTATTGCTTGCTAAATAATGTCAAGGCCGTCGGAAATGCATTATATGGATAATATGGGATTTATTAACCCGTTCAGTACCAGTAACATCCTTTCAATTATATTTTGGCAAGGATTATACGATTTTATTCAACTTAGGAAGGACCTCTAGCAATAATATGGCTTCAAACTATCCCAAGCAACCTTTTTAACTACCACAGATCCTTCCCAAGCTGCATAAATATCGTCTAAATATAGCTAGAATGAAATATAAGACACGTCCCTGGTACTCAAAGGGTTAACAAGGGTGTGGGGGAGACAGCCCCCCCTAATAATACTAGATTAAGTTAAATTAAGGTTATGTGCAATATTTATGACATACATATCAACATTATGAACAACAAATGGTCAAACTAGACACGAACGTAACCTTACCCCACCATGTAAACAAAGCGACGATTCGGAGATTCTGGCAATAAACTGAAAATAAGCCCCATTTGGCTACCCATTGACTGATACTTAATGGGACAGTGGTTATTTTGGGGGGGTCTATTTATTCAAATATTATTTTATTTTTAGTTTCTTCCCTAGACCTCCATCAATCATAAAAAAAACATTCATTCGATCCCCTTACGAGATTAATTTGTACATTTTTAGGTAGGAGTACAAAGGGAGTACAAAGGAAATCAAGCAACAACAGGTCTAGTGACCCTTCTAGGTTGCTTGTCCTTCAAAACACTGAGGATCAAGTGTCCAAACAGTGGTTTAGAGTGGGTAAGGGAACATTGGAAAGGGAACTACTGCCCTGCCACTAACGTGGCAGGACTAGGAAGTTAGTAGGGGACATATGGGTTAGTAACTGAGGGGAGGATAAAGTTATTCATTTACAAACGCAGTCAGTCGCGGGTTTGATGCGAGATATTTGTCTAGGCGGAATTTAAATGAATCAACGGTGCTGCAGTCTATAACGTCTCGGGGAAGCCCATTCCACAAGTTGACAACTCGATTGAAGAAGAAATTCTTAGATTCGTGCGAGTTAAAAGATTTACTAATAATTTTGCAACCGTTTCCCCGCGTGTAATTAGATTGGTCGATAGTGAAGTACTTACTACAGTTCATATTGTCGATGCCTTTGATGATTTTGAACACTTGAATTAAGTCGCCTCTTAATCTGCGCTGGGTTAAAGGAAATAGATTTAATTCTCTAAGACGCTCTTCGTATGGTTTGTTCTTTAGGCTAGGTATCATTTTGGTAACTCTACGTTGAACTCGTTCTAGCTTGTTTATATCTTTTTGGTAATAAGGGCACCAGGATTGAACGCAGTATTCCAGAAGAGGGCGGACTAAGGAATTGTAAAGGGTTAGGATAACTTCTTTGGATTTATGCTCAAATGACCTGCCTATAAAGCCAATTATTTTGTTTGCCTTCTTAACAACTTCTGAACATTGTTGACTCGGTTTTAGGTTACTCGATATTGTTACTCCCAGATCAGTTTCTCTGTTTACATTCTTAAGCTGAGTGCCATTCATCGAATAGTTTGCTTTCTCATTTAGGTATCCGACATGTAGTACTTTACATTTATCCGCATTGAAACTCATTTGCCAAATTTGGGCCCAACATGACAATTTATCTAGATTGTGTTGCATATCGTCAACTTGTTCTTTTGAGAGTACGCTATTTGCAATTTTTGTATCGTCAGCAAATTTTTGAGATTGTGCAGGTGAGACCCTCATCTATGTCGTTGATGTAAATTAGAAAGAGAATTGGTCCTAGTACCGATCCCTGGGGTACCCCGCTACTTACGTTGGTCCATTTAGATGCCTTACCGTTTATGACTACCCTTTGCTTTCTGTTGCTGAGCCAATTTTCTATCCATTTCAACACACCGTCTTGTATTCCATGCGCTTTTAGTTTTAGCAGTAAACGTTTATGGGGAACTTTGTCAAAGGCCTTTTGAAAATCAAGGTATATAATATCTACAGCTTTACTCTCATCGTAGAGGTTGAGGATATCGTGGAAGAAGTCTAAGAGGTTTGTTAAACAGGAACGTTTTTTACGAAAGCCGTGTTGAGTATCTTTAAGTATGTTATTTTCCTCTAAGTGATTTACGAGTCTGTCTCGTATGACCGTTTCTAGCATTTTACATACAACTGAGGTTAAGCTAATTGGACGATAGTTACTGGGTAGGGATTTGCTGCCTTTTTTGAATATCGGTGTTACGTTGGCTAGCTTCCACTGATCAGGCATAGTTCCAGACTGCAAGGATTTATTGAATAGTAATGTCAGTGGTTTGGAGACCTCATTCTTAGCTTCCTTTAGAACTCTAGGCGAGATTGTATCAGGTCCTGGTGTTTTATTTACCTTGAGTTTATCTAAACAATTCAATACTTCTCTCTCTGTAACGGTGATATTGCTTAGAACATCTGAATTATCAATCTGAATCGGCGATGGTGTAGGGATATCACTGAGGTCTTCTGTTGTAAAAACTGATGCAAAGAAGGTATTGAGGGCATTACTCATTTGTACTTCGTCTTTGGTGTATTCTCCTTTTTCATCGACTAACGGTCCAACAGTTGAAGTAACTACTTTTTTCTTTCTGATATAACTATAGAATTCTTTCGGGTTTGTTTTACTTTGATTCGCAATATGTAACTCTAAGGTCTTTTTACTTTGCTTAATTAACTTTTTGGCTTTGCGTCGTAGCTCTACAAATTTCAGCCGTTCTTCGTCATTTTGTGAGGATTTTAATCTATCATTAGCAAATTTTTTAGCAAGCAAGCAAAGATAAATGTAGATAAATGTAGGTAGATAAATGTTACGGCTGAAGGCCGATTCCTCCACAATTACAGGCTCGCTATCGCTCGCCAGGAAATAAATAGATACCTAAATGGCACGAACGGTCTTAATATTGACAAAGAAATGGAACAAAAGGTCTTAAAATCGAAAAACTAATAGGAAAAACGTCTTAAAATCTAAACTCTAATGGGGCTAAGCACGAGGAAGAAAGGGGACCATAAAAACGGCCCATCTCACCTTAAGGTAAATACTTAACAATTTGAAAAAATATCATGCATTTTGACTGTTCATTCTGGCTATCAATAGACGATTTTATACAGCTAAGGAAGTAGGCCTACTGTATGTGTGGGAATTGATAGGATAAAGAATATCATTATTAACCCTCAGACTTCCATATACCCTTCCTAATCTTAATATAATCATCTAATAATAACTAGAGAACAGATAATCAATGCGTCATCGTATCTTCAAACGGTTAAAGTACCAGCTCAATAATAAGATAGTTAGTCATTAAAATACAATTTTCTTAGATGAGGAATTAAAGAAAACGATAATATTTTACGGGTAACATATTTTAAATCTTCGAAAGTCAAAATATTTTACTGTATTTATAATATTACGACATTATATACTTTATTATTCATTATGAATAACACGACAACTTGATTTATGAAAAAGAAAAATGAACTAAAATAGCATATAAATACTGTGCTCTGAAAACTTAATATTTTGAAATCTATTTTGGCAAAACTCTCTTGGGCAGACCATTCCCTTGCGCTACGTCGTTGTGTTAACATATCCTGTGTAAGCTAGTGAGTGTTGTTCCTTAATAGTGATCGAAAAGTGCCCATTTGGTTGACTCGTCCACGCTATTATACGTGTAGGACCCTACCCTTTATAGATAATTGTGGTTTGTGGTGATAAAGGGTTATATAAGCAAAAATGAACCGACAGGAAATCATCACTCGTGCGCTGAACCAACTGGAGTTGGGAGAAGCTGCCCCAGAGCCAGAGGTAAAAAGCCAATGGAAGTCAAAATTGCTGGCTCGTATTCTGGACATTTGTATTCTTTTGCCTTGTGTAATTCACCTGGCAAGTGCTATTTATCTAAAAGTTAATTATGCCCCGAAATTTACTATGGATTTACCTGTCAACAAAGTGCTTTCAGTAACTGACATTGAGATGATCAAAAGTATTCTGCCTCAACCAGTGCTGCAAAGTTTGAGCACATTGGGTTTTTTGGATCTCAATGGAATTACATCACTTGATGATTTCATTCACAAGCATATAATAAGTAAATTGCCATACAATGAAGAGTTTTTGGTTCATCTGCAGACCAAAACCTATACTGAACTTGTGGATTTGGTTAATACTCACAAAACCAAAATTCCTTTCCTTCCTGATACCGATGCAGAGGTTTTCAAAGATACTGGCATAAAATTCCATGAAGCAAAAAGTGTACTAGATTTGCAAATAGGTTTTCTGATTGCATCCGAGGTCTTGGTAATCTTCTTCTGGCTCGGTTGCTATGTGTGCACACACAAATCATTTGTATATGTTAGTGCATTTCTCATGAGTGGGGTGGTCTTCTACTGGGCATACTTGATATTTTGTCTAGCTGGTCGCAATTATATGTTGAGTTTAGTATATTACAGCGAAGTTATAATTCCTATGGAGTACTGTGGTATGATCGAGTCCGTACCTTTCTGGCACGGAATAAGTGAATATTCTCTGGGTGGGTATTTCTTGCACGTTGGCAAACTTATTGTCTGTATCTTGATTGGTGTTCTTTTCCACAACAACAACAAGTTATATCCTAGCTACTCGTCCCTAAAGAAATAAAGCTTGGCTGCACCGCGAGACATTAGCTGAGGACTAACAGCTAAATAGTAATGGTTTGATCTTCTAGCTTGGCTGCACCGTGAGACTTTAGCTGAGAACTAACAGCTAAACAGTAATGGTTTGATCTTATAGCTTGGCTGCACCATGAGACTTTAGATGAGGACTAAAAGCTAAACAGTAATTGTTTGATCTTATAGCTTGGCTTCACCGTGAGACTTTAGCTGAGAACTAACAGCTAAACAGTAATGGTTTGATATTATAGCTTGGCTGCACTGCGGGACTTTAGCTGAGGACTGACAGCTAAACAGTAATGGTTTGATCTTATAGCTTGGCTGCACCGTGAGACTTTAGCTGAGAACTAACAGCTAAACAGTAATGGTTTGATCTTATAGCTTGGCTTCACCGTGAGACTTTAGCTGAGGACTAACAGCTAAACAGTAATGGTTTGATCTTATAGCTTGGCTGCACTGTGAGACTTTAGCTGAGGACTAACAGCTAAACAGTAATGGTTTGATCTTATAGCTTGGCTGCACTGCGGGACTTTAGCTGAGGACTGACAGCTAAACAGTAATGGTTTTCAGGTGTATTGTGTTTTGGAGTTCCATGTCGATGGTCCAAGATCACGCCTAAATCGTGGCTTGAAATTCATCTTTGTTTACATCACCGCGATCTCTTAATGTTACCCCTTAACCATCTCAGTATTTAAAGGACGCGTTTTCTATCTATTTTGGCTGATATCACACAATTTTAATAAGCTTTGAAAGGCCCTCTAGGAATCACCGGTGTAAACTCTCTCTTAATTAATTAGTCACCGGCTTTTTTTATCTTTCTCTCCTTTTCTCTCTTTCCCTGGCTTGTATCCAATTGGCCCCATTCACCAACTGTTTTAAGACGTTTATCCCCATCAAGGTGTCGATTTCTTCCTGGCGAGCAATAGCGAGCCATCATTGTATGGAGAAATCTGGCTTTGCCGGAGACATTGTTCTATAAAAAAATGTAAAAATTTAGCCTGCTGTCAAAACAAAAATATAAATATGCTGGCTCGCTACCGCTCGCCAGGAAAATATTGACACCTGGATGGGGGTAAACATCTTATAACAGTAGGCTGAATGGGGCCGAATGGATACAAGCCAAAGAGAGAGGGAGAGAAAGAGAAAGAGACTCTTCTGAGCTACAGTACTATAGTCTATTCACTCTAAGTAGGCGAGAAATCATGACCTCTATCCTCTGTAACTCAAAAAGGGCTAGAGAAAACTGGCTGTAAATTTCCATATCCATTCCTTGGCTGACTCTTCCCAAATGGTAGAAATATTAGCTCGTTTACTTTAGTCGTTTTTTAGTTACAGAGGTTAGAGGTCATGATGTTTCGCCTACTAACAGCGAATAGACTATGCATGGTAGGGTCACTTGTAGAAATAAGTGGACCACCCACATTTTTTTTTTATGCATTTTCAACTGCCTCGTATGGGCTAATAGACCTTTTGCAGATTTCCATTTTTCTCATGTTCTTATGACGAGCAACATAACTTATGTGGGCAACTGAACCTTGAGTATAGCTATCCCAGACGTCAACTGAACCTTGAGTATAGCTATCCCAGACGTCAACTGAACCTTGAGTATAGCTATCCCAGACGTCAACTGAACCTTGAGTATAGCTATCCCAGACGTCAACTGAACCTTGAGTATAGCTATCCCAGACGTCAACTGAACCTTGAGTATAGCTATCCCAGATGTCAACACGAGTAGTTTTGTGGTTACGGGATATTTGCGGGTACAGGGTATTACAATGATGGTAATAGTTGTGATAGTGATGTTGATTGCAGTAGTAGGCTAGTAATTATGATGGTGATTACAGTAATAGTAGTGATGATGGTGGTAGTAGTGATGGTGGTGGTGGTGGTGATTCTGGTAGTAGTAGTGATGGTGAGTATGGTAGTAGTAGTGGTGATGGTGATTACGGTAAAAGTAGTGATGGTGGTGGTGGTGATTCTGGTAGTAGTAGTGATGGGGATGGTGAGTATGGTAGTAGTAGGCTATTGATGGTGATTGTGGTAGTAGTTGTGATACAGATGGTGACTTAACCCTTTGAGTACCAGCGACGTGTTATATTTTATTCTAGCTATATTTAGACGACATTATGCAGAATAAGAAGGATCTGTGGTAGTTAAAAGGGTTGGTTGGGATAGTCTAAAGCCTTATTATTGCTAGAGGTCCTTCCTAAGCTGAATAAAATCGTCTAATAGTTGCCAGAATATGATGAAAAGGACGTCACTGATACTGTATGTGTTAATTATATTGCAAACTCCGGTGTCCAGACATTTTGGCTCAAACATTCCTTGGTTTTGGCCCTGTCACTCTTCCAACTCCGGAGGAAGCACTCGTCACAGGCAGTTTTGCCTTTTGTCTCCCTCAACCACATAGAAAAATTAAGTAGTGATGGTGGTGGTGATTGTGGTAGTATAGTAGTGATAATGGTGATTTTGGTGGTATAGGTAGCGCCAGCGAACTTGACAATTTTCTTGACCCCTTAACTTCTCTTAACTCAAAATGAATGAAAGCAATCGAGCTGACACTTCTATCATTAGGGAAGAGCCCACCAGGAAATAGGTTTGGATAATAACAGCCAGTTTTCTCTAGGACCTTTGAGTTATGAGAAGATGATGATGATTGTCTAAAGGGGGTATCACACTGGGCCAATTCTCGCCATTCTACCGCAAACAATGGAGCTACCGCCAGTCTCCAGCACAAATCTCGCCATTTGATGGACCTAGGATGCTTCCCGCACTGGGTGGGAAGCTCCATTTTTTGATGGAGGTAGATTGTCAGCCTCTTTACAGCTCGCATTTAATCTCATTGATATCTCAAGTATATGACGTCGACATATATATTTTGCTACATAATTGTGTGTTTTGATTGTGAGAAGGGCTGCGGATAGACATAAACTAAGTGAATTAATGCTAAAATAGCTACACCACTTGCAGCTAAATAACCACTTCCTATACCTACGCCACGGCGATTGGTATGAAACGAAAACATTCGGTTGTGTAGCAGGAGGAACTGTTTTTCAGATGCCTATTTACTAAGAATCAGGGGCCGGGGGAGTGCTGGAGCGACCTTGGTAACCCTGGTCTCTGGGTCTTCTCCTGGGTGACCTGGATGTGTGTGAGTTTGTGTTTTTTATCTGTGTTTATTTTTTGTTTTATGTTGTTTTTGTGTTTTCCCTGTTCTTGCTCTGTCTTGAGTCGGCTACCCCCAAAATGGGGATTGGGCCTGAGCATATAGATAGATAGATAGATAGATTTACTAAGAATCATTGAACAATATATTTAACCTAGCCTAACCTAGTATATTAGTGGACTATTTATGAATGTAAAATGTAAAAATATATTGTAACATTACCAAATTATTGAGATAAATACAGGTCTACCGGCATACACAGGATTATAGCCTACCAAGCATTCTACAACCTCCGAAAAGTTCAAAATATTTCCTCATATATGCTCCACATATAAAACATAATACCGCAAACTTGTAGATCGAGTCATATTGAAATATAATTGTCGATATAAATCCAAATTACTCTAAATTATTGGTGAAACAACACAATATAAACGATCGTTTAGTGCCGAGGTAACGACAGGGGCTCAGTCAGGCTATAGCCTATATTTTGCGAAAAACTTCCTCATAGCTACTTATATAAGCTTCACACGCAAAACATAGCAACATTAACGTATAGATTGGTCCTATTACACAAAGTTTGTCAATATCAATCCATATTATTCTACAGTTTAAGTGAAACCACTGTTCTATAGCCTACGCCACGGCGATTGGTATGAATCGAAAAAGTTCAAAATATAAATTTCCTCATATAAGCTTCAAATTAAAAAAAAATACACTAACGTGTAGATTGAGTCATATTGCATTATAATTGTAGATGTAAATTCATATTACTACACATTACAGTATAGGTGAAACGGACCAATATAGGCTAAGGTCGGACGTTGTTATTGTTGTGTCGGAGACTCACGCAGCAGGACGCTTGGCGTGTGTGATAGAATTTGCCGGCGCTACTGACCGGAAACGGAGACTGGAGATTGGAGAATGGCGAGAATTTGGCCCAGTGAGATGTCCGCTTATTAAACATCCCCAACCAATTTTGTGGCAGTCTCCTACAGCTCGATCGGCGCGGCGGGGGCACTATCTCTGATTGCCTTGTTTAGGTATGCACTATACAACCACTGATACAGGTGGCGCCAACGAACTTGACAATAATCTAGACCCCTTAACTTCTTATAACTCAAAATTAATGGAAGCAATCGGGATGACATTTCTATCATTTGGGAAGAGTCCATCAGGAAATACAGTAGGTGTGGAAATTTACAGCCAGTTTGTTCAAGGTCCTTTCGAGTACGATGAGGTCAGGGTTCGAAATAATTGTCAAGATAGTTGGCGCTGCCAACAATCTGTAGGGAAAAGCTACAACAATGTGTTGATTTACCATATTACGCGCACATGATATTCTAAATAATACATTATAGCCTACATGCAGTAACTTTGGCAGACACAATAATATAATTTCACACTGTTTACGAGTTAAGAGCCCCCAGCCCGCCTAATTTAATCAACAGTATTCCTGACTCAAAAATATTACTCCATGCTGAAATAGGTCGCCTCGAATTACTGCGGACAGAAGAGTTAATAAAGTACACGGTGCTTTAGCCATTTAAATCTGACATTAAAGCCGCGGCATAAATCCCATCTGTTGCCAGGAGTGTTTAGTATTGCGCACGCCTGCCGCGCCGGATCCCGCCATCGACCAAGGAAGTAAAGATGGTGCCAGTTTGTTAAATAAGCAGCATCACCACCACCTTTATAATATCTGGATCGGGAACTTATTTACCGTGTGGGGTTATGGTTAGCCATCAATATAACGGAAATCTTAAGTCTCATGGATGTATAGATTAAACCGAGTTTTTCAATGGAAATAAATAATTGGTGTGTGGCATCTGTGCCAACGTTTGGCGGTGTGACAGGCGGAGGCGGGGTGGGAGGATTGGCTCAGAGCTCAGTTGACCCTCGTACAGTGAACGTGAAAGTTTCGCGCTCTCCTGTCACCCCCTTAGATGTGTGTACGCATGCAGTTACGTTTAACACAAATATTTTGATCAGTATCTGAATCACGTGAGTGCTTTAACTCAATGCTATAAGTGAAACCAGTGATTGAAAATACAGGAATCATGTCGTCCCTATTTCGTGCCCTCTTCAATGGTTCCAGTAAACACAAGAGTAAGTATAGCCTATGATAATCTACATGTGTTCTTGGATTACATTGTTATCCATGCAGAGTGTGCGTTATACTATTCCCAGTGCCATTCTAGTCATTATTATGCTCTTGAGGATAATGTGAAATGATGGGAAGCATATGGGTTTTCTGATTGCCCGGGTCTGACTAGGCTATTTGCCGTAATGGTATTGCCAGGCTTTATTGCAGTGGCTTATTGGATAAAATACTAAGGTTTGTGGATTGGTATAATGACCGTTCTGTTTTATTCATGTGATTTGAACTTGTACATGCCTATATGTGTGGACTGTGGGTGGGAGGAGTGAGGGAGTGGCAAAGCTCCTGTGTTTGGGACAAACAATTTTAGATTAGGCCGCGGACTAGGTTGAGCCAAGTTGGGTCAGATAGCCTAGTTTGGTTTTGATAGGCTATTGCCGTTCTATATTGAATACACTAACCTTTGGTACCTGTAAATACCGGTATGTTAGCAGCCACAGTTAGCTCCCTATGGTGAAGGGCTACACTGGTCTGTTATGAACTTGGTGGTATAGGCCTAGCCTAATCTAGGACCGATCCGATATGGGTCCACGGGACCTATCGATTTTGATGGGGGTTATTTGTTTGTCAAACCCATACTGGTATAAGCCTATTCCATCTATGACATTACCGTCGGATTCGTCGGAATGCATTATAACCTAGGTTATGGGCACTAAATAGGCCTAGCCTAGTACATTGATGATTGAAAGTGTAAACAAAATATTCCTATAATTTTCGCTAACGACGGCGGCGGTGCCAACGTTGGCACCGCCACTCTAATTAGGCTAGGCTCCGTACTGGCAAAATAGCCTAGATGCTGATTTCAATAAGTCACGGGGGTGAGGGTGGCAACGCCCCTACGGTAACCATAATTAGATCCCTCCCCACTAGTAGGAGGGTGGGGGGGGGGGGGATGATAAATCTACATTTACAGGTGTAAGAAGACCAACGAGGGGCCGACACTTAAGGCTATCCCTCAACATCATCATCATCATCAGTTAACCTATACTAGCCTACCCCTATTTTGTCGCTATTCTGTTGGTACTATCTATCTATCTATATGCTCAGGCCCAATCCCCATTTTGGGGGTAGCCGACTCAAGACAGGGAAAACACAAAACAACATAAAACAAAAAATAAACACAGATAAAAAACACAAACTCACACACATCCAGGTCACCCAGAAGACCCAGAGACCAGGGTTACCAAGGTCGCTCCAGCACTCCCCCGGCCCCTGACCACCCGGAGAGGTTCCGATCTCGGCAGGCAGACATGCAGCGGAGCCAAAGCCACAAGCCCTCCCACCACACTTCCAGGCACACCCTTCATATTAATCGTCCCCCCCGGGCCAGGCGCCTGATGGACTATTATCTAGTCGAACTTGCGCCCGACCCCTTACTCCAAATGACCACGTGTTCACTCAACTATTCACAAGCATTCTCCATTCACTCCTGTCCACCACCACTTCCCCTGCCTGATCTATAGTCATTCCTCTATCATCCAAAGCCTTTCTTACACAGTCTCTCCATCTCAATGGGGGTCTTCCTGCCCTTCTATCTCCCCTTGTACCTGACTCACATATTCTCTTTGTAAGCCTTTCATCTCCCATTCGTTCAACATGACCATACCAGCTCAGCACCCTTCTGTCCACTCTGGCTGACAAATGTTCCTGCTGCCCCACTCTCCTACGTATCTCTTCATTCCTCAATCTGTCTCTACGAGTAACTCCACACATACTCCTCAAGCAGCTCATCTCCATCACATCCAGCCCTCTTTTCTCCTTTTTCTTCAGAGCCCATGTCTCAGCCCCATACATCACTGTTGGCACAACAATTCCTAGTTGGTACTAACAGGTTAATATTATTAGTAGTAGACTTATTAGGCTAGTCTGGTTTGATGATGCGCGGGAATGTATATTTGACTTGAAATAGATAGCCTACATTGAAGTATTACAAACCTTCGGCAAAGTGAGACTCGTCTGCGGTTTGTTTACCTGGGTGTACACAAGGTTAAGAGATAAGTTGATAGTTGGGGGGGGGGGGTGCAAGGCCCCCTCCCCTAATGGGGAAAACGGTTTTTCGGAGGCTTGTAATTACTTCCAAACTAGCCTATATATTGATGAAAATTAAGACACAAAACTATAAATCCATGGGAAAATTAGTGACATTAATATAAACAAAATCCGGGGTTTTTCAGTTTCCGCGTCTGCTGAACCATCCAAAAACACGCTAAAAGAGTGTTTTTGAAGGGGGGATTGCGGGGGAGGGGTAGCATAACTAGATTTACCGCCTATTAATAATTTAAAAAAAAATGCGAAATTATTGTCTGCATCGAAATAACACCCCGTTAACATTAATCAATTACACACCCAAATGCACTTAAAAAGGTGTATCTCTCTCTCTCTCTCTCTCTCTCTCTCTCTCTCTCTCTCTCTCTCTCTCTCTCTCTCTCTCTCTCTCTCTCTCTCTCTCTCTCTCTCTCTCTCTCTCTCTCTCTCTCTCTCCATCTCTCTCTCTCTCTCTCTCTCTCTCTCTCTCTCTCTCTCTCTCTCTCTCTCTCTCTCCCAAAATATATATATAAATGGAAACTTTGAGCGCGACTGTACTGTGAAATCATAAAGGCGGAATTATTCACACGCCCGGAGACACACGTGTGGAGGTTTCCGCTCTCACGCACCGATCACGTGCTCTTGTTTTTGTTGCACCGACCGCTCCCAAACGTTGCTACGGGCTCCCAGGTAAGTCGAGATTTTAGCTTTAGCTGTTAGAATTTAGATTTTAGCTTTAGCTTTTAACTTTAGCTTGGGGACCCACAGAGAGCTGCACACGGGCAGCATGATATGCGGAGGAGTTAAGGGGCTAACTGGAAGGATGAGGATAAGGAGAACAATGTTTGGTGTTCCTAGTTTTAAACTATCAAGAGTGGGAGTGGGGACTGTTAACTATATGAGATGGAAGGTGATTCCACTCTTGGATGCTGCGGGGAAAAAATTAGTAGGCCTACCCTAATAATTATGTCGGTGCTTGCCTGGTATGTGTGGTATTTTCGGTTGTGGCTGCCTCTTGTGGATCGTATGTTTGTAGGGTGTAAATCTTTGTGGATCGTATGTTTGTAGGGTGTAAATCTTTGTGGATCGTATGTTTGTAGGGTGTAAATCTTTGTGGATCGTATGTTTGTAGGGTGTAAATCTTTGTGGATCGTATGTTTGTAGGGTGTAAATCTTTGTGGATCGTATGTTTGTAGGGTGTAAATCTTTGTGGATCGTATGTTTGTAGGGTGTAAATCTTTGTGGATCGTATGTTTGAAGGGTGTAAATATGTGTCTATGTCTACTAGATTGCTTTATTTTGTATAGCATTTGTTGTCTGTGTATTTGACTCATCTTGAGATGGGTAATTTTTTCTGGTCCCCTTTCTCCCTCATGTTTAGTCCTATGTCCTGGCTTCGGCTGGGACATTTTTCTATCGAAAAATGTACACAATTATTTTGAAGGGTCTTGGGGAGGTGTTTAGCCTATTTAAAGCTTGATGGAGGTCCAAGGAGGAAATTATAACAAATTATAGACATAAATTAACAGATACACCCATCGGGGGTCCCCTTAACACAGTGACATTAATAATATCAGGGTGTCAATCCACAAAATATGAATTGTGTTATAATTATGGTTTATTATTCTGTTACCGTATCATTATAGCGCGACGGAGAGGCGTGCTCTAGGGGGGTCCGGGCCCTCGGGGGCATGCCCCCCCCCCCCCCCCCCGGGAAATGTTTTGAGGATTTAGGTGTCTGAAACAGTATTTCTTGCAATCTAAAAACAATCAAGATGGAAAATAGGCTATGGAGACCAAAATTGTGTCAATTTAGCCTAGCCTTTTTTTTTAATTAGGCCTAGACTGTGAAGTTTCTGTTATCATTAGGCCTATACAAAAAGTTCATTTGCGTCATCACTAAAACAAAAACAGCGTCGTTTGACACCCTGCTATGATTAATTTCACGGTAATATGCACATCAATGTTATTTTGCAC
This sequence comes from Paralithodes platypus, assembly GCA_032716605.1. NCBI lineage: Eukaryota > Metazoa > Arthropoda > Malacostraca > Decapoda > Lithodidae > Paralithodes > Paralithodes platypus. The sequence goes on from CM064539.1 coordinate 1,355,609, forward strand.
TTTCTCGGAGGTAATGGTGTAGATGATTGGACAGTTGGAGACCTTATTTACTGTATACAGTACCGGTATCCGAGTTAGCTTATTACCCCTAATGAGTTGTACGGTTGCGATAATAAGTCATGTCCCAGCAGCAGTCATTACGTTTGGATTGCTCTGTGCTGTATTAAAGTCTGTCAGATGTTGAATAGGGTGGGTAAGTGTAGGAACATGTTAGTACATTTCACTTGATATGAAAACAGTAAGCTTAGATATTGCTGATACCAATTATTGATCAAAACATACTTGGTGCCGAGACATCACTTATTGGCGCGACTGTACGGGATATCAAGTATAGACCTACCCAGTTTCTTTTCAGCTAGCGATAAATTTAATCTCTTGCAGCTAATTTCAATCAACTAATCTATCTATATACTCAGGCCCAATCCCCCCCCCCCCCATCAACTGATCTGGTAGTCCATTTTACTCTCGCTACCGGTACCTCTAATGATTTACGGTACGGTAGGAATTACAGGATCGCCATCGTTCGCCAGGAAAAAAATCGATAATATTCAAGGACACTAGTGCGACGTTATGAGAAACAATTTATTAGGGATAATTGGCACCAATAGATTCGCCATATTTTTCTCCATATAGTCCGCATGGAGGATTTTCGTTATCAACAAATTGAAAAATACCCACTTCACAGACAAATACACCAAAAATCTAAGTCAAAGCGGGGGTGTGGGGGCGGCAGCCCCCACCTATAATACTAGGATAGGTTAGGCTAATGTCCTTTCAAAGGGATATAGGCTAGTAAACACTAGGATAGCCTATACCCGATCAGAGGTAAGAAGAAGAAGAGTCCTGCAGTAGTCTCCTTGAATGTTACCGATTTTTTCGTTTTGTTCTAGTAGTTTCCTCCACTAAACTTAAACAAAACAAGCCAAAACAAATGGAATGTCACGTCATATTTCCCTATAATCTTTCTCATTTATGTATTCCAAGCTTAAAACAAAAGTGAGCCAATTTGACACCGTTACTTTCTGTGTGTGTGTGTGTTTTTTTATATATATATATTCCAACTTACTTCCTCTAGGGCATAGGCTGAGAGCCTACATTCACCGCCTTACAGTGAAGCCCGTGAGGTCTTGTTCCAGTCTAGGGAGTGAGACATGTGAAGCACGTAGAGTACAACGAGCACCTGCCATCTTGAGGATAGTGTTGTTAAGTGTTGTTAAGGATAAGATTGGTTGATAGTGTACCTTTTAGGAAGTAGGTATACAGTAGTACAGTCTACCAAATAAGTGATGTCGCGGCACCAAGTATATTTCGATCAATAATTGGTATCAACACTATCTAAGCATTAATTCATCGTTTCGAGTGAGATATACAATTATGATCCTATCTCTACACACCCTATTCTACATCTGACAGACATTAATACAGTAGCCTACACAGCGAGCAAAACGTAATGACAGGGGCGACACGACTTATTTGGTCAACTGTACCGGTAGCCTACTGTGGAGACTGACAAACAAGGCACTATTCTTGCTTTGATTGGTCTTGGCTTTGAGTTCCAGCGACGTGTGCTATGTTGTATTCTGTCTGTTTTGATGATATTATGCAGCTTAGGAAGGATCTGCGGTAGGTAAAAGGGTTGGTTGAGATTATATTGAAGCCTTATTTTTTGCTAGAGGTCCTTCCTAAGCTGAATAAAATCGTCTAATAAGTTGCCAGAATACGATGGCAAAGACGTCACCGGTGCTGTACGGGTTAAGGGGGGATGGTTCACTTACTGGTAAAAAAAAAAAAAAAAAATTATTGTTTTAGTTAACTCACTAGACCTCCATCAAACTTTAAAAAAAAAAAAAAAAAAAAAAAAAAAAAAAAAACACATTATATCCCCCTTCAAGAATAATTTGTACATTTTTCGGTAGAAAAATGTTCCGGCCAGCTCTTCCAAAATTACAGGCTCACTATCGTTCGCCAGGAAAACAAATCGACACCTAAATAGCACGAAAGGTCTTACTATTGACAATGGAATGGGGCGGAAGGTCTTAACATCGACAAACTAATGGAGCAAGCATCTTAAAATCTGAAAACTAATGGGGTTAAACATGAGGGAGAAGGGGGTCTAGAAAAATGACCCCCATCTCCCCTTAACCCTTTCAGTACCGGGGTCGTCCTTTTGACTTTATTCTGGCTACTATTGGACGATGTTATTCAGTTTAAGAAGGACTTCCAGCAATTAACAGGCTTTGAACTATCTCACTTAAGGGGAGGTATTTAGTTTGTTCCCTAGACCTCCATCAAGCTTAAAATTACACCCCCTTGAGTCCCTTTCAAGATAAATTTGTACATTTTTCGGTAGAAAAATGTCCCGGCCGAAGGCCGGTTCCTCTTAAAGTACTGGCTCGCTATCGCTCGCCAGGATAAAATCGACACCTGAATTGCACGAAAGGTCTTAATATGGGGTGAAAGTTCTTAAAATCACTAAACTAATGGGGCAAACGTTTTATAATATCAAAAGCAATGGGGCTAAACATGAGGGAGAAAGAGGTCGAGAAAAAAATCCCTCGAGTGGAGATCTCCCCTTAAACAGCTTTAGTTCCACAGATCCTTCTTAAACTGCTCACAATCGTCGAAATAGCTAGACAAAAATATGAAAACGTCGCTGGCACAAAAGGAGTTCAAAATAATATCTTGTTTTTAGTCAGGGTTATTTAAGATGCCAATTTAAAGGTATTACTGCTTGCGTGTGTGTGTGTGTGTGCGCGCGCGCGGTAATATAAGTAAGGTCACGCAGGTGTGTTCCCGCTCTGATCACGTGGACACTTTCCCCCACCACCACCCTCACATATTCCCCCCCCCATCCCCCTCCTCCCACCACCATCATTACATATTCTACGGTACCCCTCTTCACATACGGTACTCTCCTCTTTCCTCGTCTACACATAACCCCTTCCCCCCACCGTCGTCACATAGGCTATTCTTCTTCCCCACATGCTTCCCTCCCTCCCCTCCTCCCTCGTCTACACGTACATCCCCCCTCCCTTCCCCCCCCCCCCCTCCTCCCCTACCGTCATCACATAGGCTACCTCTCTTCTTCACATGCTCCCCTCCCGTCTCCTTCCCTTCCACCCTCGTCTACACATCCCCCCTCCTCCCTCGTCTACACATCCCCCCCTCCACCCACCCGCCTCACCGTAACGTTGCCTTCGATACTCACGACAGATTTCTTCTTTTATCACTTCCAAAGACAATATGAGAAGGAATACAAGGAAATTAACATGGAATACCATTGTTTTGTCCATTTTATTATTTCCAAAGACCTAATTTTATCTATAAACCATAATTCCATCTTCGCATGTAGGCTACAAATAAGTGATGTCGCTGCACCAAGTATATTTCGATCAATAATTGGTATCGGCACTATTCTAAGGTATAAATCATCGTTCAGAGTGAGATATACAAACATGTGCCTATCTTGTCGCACCCTATTCAACATCTGACAGACATTAATACAGCACACAGTGAGGAAAACGTAATGACAGCGGCGACATGACTTATTTGACCAACTGTACAGTACCGGTAAAATGACGTACCGGTAACTTTGGACGGAGATATAATTTCGGATGCATAATAGATCTTAGGCTTGTCCACCATTCTTTAACTGTCTTCGTAGCGCAATGGATAAATGCACTGAATTTCGGTGTGAGCATCCTAGGTTCGAATCCCTGGACTGCCACATGTATGTGTTGATTTCATTAATTGAGTTTAGGAGTTGTTGTTGTTCCCCAAGCTGCCTGGCCGAACAGCCTCAAGGCCCCGAGCAAGGCCAAGGCCATAACCGAGCGCCCCCACAGAACCCTCCCTGCCGACCACAATAAAGCCTGGGTGACCGAAGCCACTCCATGGCGGGGAGCTGAGGAGGGCGACAGAACCGCCCGGGAAACCAAAACCCCACCCAGGGCCCTGTGCCCCTCAGCAATTATGAAGAGAAAGCTGAGGGGCAAAGGAAAACAAATGTGACGCTTTGGCTTCCAATCTTGGTAGATTGGGAGGTCAATCCACGGAAGAGACGCAGTCACTTGAGATCTAGAAAATATATAAGTAAAAGGAACAGTCAGAGTAAGCTATGGGTATGGCAGAGATCGCTCAGTTCTCACTCTGATAGACCAGCCCATCACCACTGAGTTTAGGAGTAAAGTCGGTTGGTGGAGGGAACCCAATAATTCTGGATAACATACGGTATAATGAACCACAGTTATGGGATGAATACACGATGTTAGCCTATGGAAACACAAGCATGTCTGCGGTGTTCTTCCATAATGCAGAGCCATTTTTCCATAACTGTACGGTCGCGCTAATAAGTCATGTCCCAGCAGTCATTATACGTTTGGCTTGCTCTGTGCTGTATTAATGTCTGTCAGATGTTGAATAGGGTAGGTAACTGTAGGAACATGTTGGTATATCTCACTCAAGCTAATAAGTCATGTCCCAGCTGTCATTACGTTTGGCTTGCTCTGTGCTGTATTAATGTCTGTCAGATGTTGAATAGAGAAGGGAAGTGTAGGAACATGTTGGTATATCTCACTCAAGCTAATAAGTCCTGTCTCAGCTGTCATTATAAGTTTGGCTTGCTCAGTGCTGTATTAATGTCTGTCAGATGTTGAATAGGGTAGGTAAGTGTAGGAACATGTTTTGTATATTTCACTTGATCTGAAGAAATGAAGCTTAGATATTGCTGATACCAATTATTGATCAAAACATACTTGGTGCCGAGCCATCACTTATTAGCGCGACTGTACACATTGTTGTGTATTTTTCCACGACTGTACCTTATATATACTTTTATCCAGAAATGACCTAGATGTGTGTGAATTTGTGTTTTGTCTGTGTTCGTTGTTTTATGTTGGGTTTTTGGGTTTTCGCCGTTCTTGCTCTGTCATGACACCTAACTGGCACGAAACGTGTTCATATTGACAACCAAATGGGGCCAAAGGTCTCAAAATCGCCAAACTAATGGGGTAAACGTCTTAAAATGTCAAAACTAATGGAGCTAAACACGAGGGAGGAGGGGGGGGGGGGGGGGGGGGTAATAACGACCCATCTCCCTTTAAGGGGAGATTTCCACTTGAGATATTTTTTTCTTGACTCCTTTCTCCCTCATGTTTAGCCCTATTGCTTTTGATATTATAAAAAGTTTGCCCCATTAGTTTAGCGATTTTAAGAACTTTCACCCCATATTAATACCTTTTGTGCCATTCAGGTGTCGATTTTATCCTGGCGAGCGATAGCGAGCCTGTAATTTAAGAGGAACCGGCCTTTGGCCGGGACATTTTTCTACCGAAAAATGTACAAATTTATCTTGAAAGGGACTCAAAGGAGTGTAATTTTAAGCTTGATGGAGGTCTAGGAAACACACTAAAAACCTCCCGTTAATGGTAATTGTCGCTCTTTATATCCCGATCTTCTAATCCAACTTTCACGGTAATTATATTTAATCATGAATGATTACGGTACGGCTCTATTTATTATGATTACGGTACCGCACTAGTTATTATGATTACGGTACCGCACTAGTTATTATGATTACGGAAACACACTATTTATTATGATCTTATACGGTCTCTTATTTTTATGATTACGGTACGGCTCTATTTATTATGATTACGGTACGGCTCTATTTATTATGATTACGGTACGGCTCTATTTATTATGATTACGGTACGGCTCTATTTATTATGATTACGGTACCGCACTAGTTATTATGATTACGGTACGGCTCTATTTATTATGATTACGGTACGGCTCTATTTATTATGATTACGGTACGGCTCTATTTATTATGATTACGGTACGGCTCTATTTATTATGATTACGGTACGGCTCTATTTATTATGATTACGGTACGGCTCTATTTATTATGATTACGGTACGGCTCTATTTATTATGATTACGGTACGACTCTATTTATTATGATTACGGTACGGCTCTATTTATTATGATTACGGTACGGCTCTATTTATTATGATTACGGTACCGCACTAGTTATTATGATTACGGTACGGCTCTATTTATTATGATTACGGTACGGCTCTATTTATTATGATTACGGTACGGCTCTATTTATTATGATTACGGTACGGCTCTATTTATTATGATTACGGTACCGCACTAGTTATTATGATTACGGTACCGCACTAGTTATTATGATTACGGTACCGCACTATTTATTATGATTACGGTACGGCTCTATTTATTATGATTACGGTACCGCACTAGTTATTATGATTACGGTACCGCACTATTTATTATGATTACGGTACGGCTCTATATATTATGATTACGGTACGGCTCTATTTATTATGATTACGGTACGGCTCTATTTATTATGATTACGGTACGGCTCTTTATTATGATTACGGTACGGCTCTATTTATTAATAATATTCATAAGTTTCCTTCAGGGGAGATTTCCACTTGAGGGATTTTTTTTCTTTACCCCTTTCTCCCTCGTGTTTAGCCCCATTGTTTTTTCGAGATTTTAAGACGTTCGCCCCATCAGTTTGGCGATTTTAAGAACTTTCGCCCCATTTATTTAACTTTTAAGACCTTTCGTGTCATTTAGGTGTCGATTTTATCCTGGCGAGCGATAGCGAGCCTGTAATTTCAGAGGAATCCGCCTTGAAAAATGTACAAATTTATCTTGAAAGGGGGTCAACGGGGTGTAATTTCAAGCTTGATGGAAGTCTAGGAAACTCACTAAAAACCTCCCCTTAACCCCATTATCGGTATATAATTGTCTAGTTAAACTTTCACTAATTACATTTAATTACATTTAATTACATTTAATTACCATTATCGGTATATAATTTTCTAGTTAAACTTTCACTAATTACATTTAGGCCTAATTACATTTAATTACTATTATCGCTATATAATTTCCTAGTTAAACTTTCACTAATTACATTTAATTACTATTATCGGTATATGATTTTCTAGTTAAACTTTCACTAATTACATTTAATCCTGAATTATTGTGATTACTAGGTTATTAATATTCAGGTTGCCTTCATCCTATTATATCATTTGCTAATTCAACTTTAAGTGTAATTACATTTAATCATGAATTATTATAATTAGGCCTACTATTTATTATTAATATTCGTGTTTCCTAGACTTTCATCAAGTTTGAAATTATACCCCCTTGACCCCCTTTCAAGATAAATTTGTACATTTTTCGGTAGAAAAATTTCCCGGCCGAAGGCCGGTTCCTCTTAAATTACAGGCTCGCTATCGCTCGCCAGGAAAAAATCGACACCTAAATGGCACGAAACATCTTAAAAGTGACATAAATGGGGCGAAAGTTCTTAAAATCGTCAAACTAATGGGGCAAACGTCTTAAAATCTCAAAATTAATGGGGCTAAACATGAGGGAGAAAGGGATCCAGAAAAAAATCCCTCCAGTGGAAATCTCCCCTTAATCCCATTATTTTTCCTATGTGTACGAAACTTTATTATTAATATTCATGTTTCCTTAATCTTATTATATTTCCTGTGTGTGTACGAAGGAAACGAAAGGCAGGCTGTTTGTAACGAGTGTCTCTCAAACTGAAAATACCGTACCTTATTATTTTGTCTTTAGAAGGAAGTCTGGGAAGGCGTTTTTGTTAGCTTAGGGGACAAACTAAAATGCATTGCCCAGAGTTGAAAGAGTGACAGGGCCGAAATCAAGGGACGTTCGAGCCAAAATGCCTGGACACACGGAGTTTGAAGCAATTTAAGTCATAGGAAGAGGGAAAGACTGATTCTGGGAGAGAGTGCCAGAGCTCAGATGTTGAGTAGAAGAAAGTTTGAGAGTAAAGTTTCACTCTTGGGTTGGAGAGTTGCACAGGTTAAGGGGGGATGGGTCGTTTTTATTTAAGGATTCTCTTTCTCGTTCTCTCTCTCTCTCGCTCTCTCTCTCTCTCTCTCTCCTTGATAAATGATGTTTGTAAAGTATAAATTACCAAACTGCTTCCTGGTTTCAATATCAACAACTCTCTTAAGGGAAGATGGGTCGTTGTGATTTTGTTAGCCTATTATTGGAATCCCGGGCGGACCATATGCTTGACATTAGGTTATTAAAGTGCATTGGGTCTTTGCAATTGTTGATTAGACTAATATTAAGAACCGGTGTTACCGGTACCGGTACTTATAAATTAGTTTCCTCGCTAGACCTCCATCAAGCTTTAAAAAACACCCCTAGATACAAGATAAATTTGTACATTTTTCGGAAGAAAAATTTCGGTTTCTCCTGAAATTACAGGCTCGCTATCGCTCGCCAGGATAAAATCGACACCTAAATGGCACGAACGGTCGTAAAATTTACAACGAAATGGGGTAAAAGGTGTTAAAATCGTCAAACTAATGGGCCGAACGTCTTATAAATTCAAAACTAATGGAGCTAAACATGAGGGAAAAGAGGGGACCAGAAAAACGCCCTATCTCCCCTTAAGATGCTGGTATAATGATAGTTTCCTGGAGTTGAAGGATGCATTAATTTTGTTGTTGGTTTTGTCTAGTGAATATGAAAGTTGTGTGTGTGTGTGTGTGTGTGTGTGTGTGTGTGTGTGTGTGTGTGTGTGTGTGTGTGTGTGTGTGTGTGTGTGTGTGTGTGTGTGTGTGTGTGTGTGTGTGTGTGTGTGTGTGTGTGTGTGTGTGTGTGTTGTTACTCAGTTATTTCGGGAATCCACGCAATGTGAGCTAAGCTCATTATTATCGCGCCTCCTTAACTGGGAATGTATTGCGTGAAATGCATGTTAAGTGTTTTATGTACTGTTGGAATGGCTGTGGATGTGTGTAGTCTGTATTTAGCCAATTGGCGACATCGGAAACGAAGGCTTAGGGTGGATCTGTATGGTACCATATGATACCCATCTCGCCTTGTACCATTTTTGCCAACCCCAGATGGGACGTCACAACGTCGTCCACTTATTCCAGGTACCTATTTACAGCTAGGTGAACTGAGGCTAACACATGAAAGGAGAAAAGCCCAATTTGTCTCCGCCCGGCCGGGGATTGAACCCCCGACCCCTCGTGTGTGAGACGAGAGCTCTACCTACTAGGCTACGGGCTCTGTGTGTGTGTTTGTGTGTGTGTGTGTGTGTGTGTGTGTTTGTTTGTTTGTTTGTTTTACCACCACCACACCTCCCCGTGGCGTAACTGATAGCGCGTCTGGCTCACAACCAGAAGGTCCCGGGTTCGAGACCCGGGCGGGAAGAGACATTTGGGCAAGTCTCCTAACGGTGTAGCCTCTGTTCACCTAGCAGTATAAATAGGAACCTGGTATAAGTGGACGAAGTTGTGACGTCCCATCTGGGGTTGGTGATCGGTTACAAGGTGAGATGGGTATCGTACTGGTCAACCTAAGCCTTCGGGTGAGAATGGTACCGTACAGATTAACCCTAAGCCTTCGTTTCCAGATGTCGCCAATTGGCTAAAATACAGACCACACACACATTCACAGCCATTCCAACGATACATAAACACTTAACATGCATTTCACGCAATACATTCCCAGTTAAGGAGGCGCGATAATAATGAGCTTAGCTCGCACTGCGTGGATTCCCCTTGACGAACAAACAAGTGAATAACAACACCACAACACAACACCACCACGACCATCACCACCACACATCACCACCACACACCACCACCACACACACCACCACCACACACACACCACCACCACACACCACCACCACCACACACCACCACCACCACCACACACCACCACCACCAACACACACCACCACCAACACACACCACCAACACACACCACCAACACACACCACCACCACCACACACCACCACCACCAACACACACCACCAACACCCACCACCACCACCCACCACCAACAACACACACCACCAACAACACACACCACCAACAACACACCACCACCAACACACACCACCACCAACACACACCACCACCAACACACACCACCACCAACACACACCACCACCAACACACACCACCACCACACACACCACCACCAACACACCATCCCTCACACACACCACCACCAACACACCATCCCTAACACACCACCACCACCACACACCACCACCACCACACACCACCACCACACACACCACCACCACACACACCACCACCACCACCACCAACACACACCACACAACCACACTGATATGCAATGTGTGGATTCCTGAAGGTTAAGCGTGTATGTGTCAACTTTAAGATGTTTTATTGATGGTGTGTCTCTTAAGGGAGCCCACCTCGCTTATTTGTTCTTGCTCTCCCTCTCTCTTTGGCTTGTATCCATTCGGCTCCGTTCAGCCTACTGTTTTAAGACGGTTACCCCCATCCAGGATTCAATATTTTCCTGGCGAGTGGTAGCGATCCAGCATATATATATTTTCGTTTTGACAGCAAGCTAAATTTGTAAATTTTTCAATAGAAAAATGTCTCCGGCGAAGCCGGATTTCTCCATGCAATGCTGGCTCGCTATCGCTCGCCAGGAAGAAATCGACACTTGGATGGGGATAATTGTCTTAAAACAGTTTGCTGAATGGGGCCGAATGGATACAAGCCAGGGAAAGCGAGAAAAGGAGAGAAAGATAAAACAAAAAAACTGTGACTCCCCTTAAGCTTGTAGGCTATGTGTCAACTTGAGGTGTGTGTGTGTGTGTGTGTGTGTGTGTGTGTGTGTGTGTGTGTGTGTGTGTGTGTGTGTGTGTGTGTGTGTGTTGTGTGTGTGTGTGTGTGTGTGTGTGTGTGTGTGTGTGTTTGTGTGTGTGTGTGTGTGTGTGTGTGTGTGTGTGTGTGTGTGTGTGTGTGTGTGTGTGTGTTACTCAGTTACTTGTTCGTCAAGGGGAATCCACGCAATGCGAGCTAAGCTCATTATTATCGCGCCTCCTTAACGGGGAATGTATTGCGTGAAATGCATGTTAAGTGTTTTATGTACTGTTGGAATGGCTGTGGATGTGTGTGTAGTCTGTATTTAGCCAATTGGCGGCATCGGAAACGAAGGCTTAGGGTGGATCTGTATGGTACCATATGATACCCATCTCGCCTTGTACCATTTTTGCCAACCCCAGATGGGACGTCACAACGTCGTCCACTTATTCCAGGTACCTATTTACAGCTAGGTGAACTGAGGCTAACACATGAAAGGAGAAAAGCCCAATTTGTCTCCGCCCGGCCGGGGATTGAACCCCCGACCCCTCGTGTGTGAGACGAGAGCTCTACCTACTAGGCTACGGGCTGTGTGTGTGTGTGTGTGTGTGTGTGTGTGTGTGTGTGTTTGTTTGTTTGTTTGTTTGTTTGTTTGTTTGTTTGTTTGTTTGTTTGTTTGTTTTACCACCACCACACCTCCCCGTGGCGTAGCTGATAGCGCGTGTGGCTCACAACCAGAAGGTCCCGAGTTCGAGACCCGGACGGGAAAAGAGACATTTGGGCAAGTCTCCTAACGGTGTAGCCTCTGTTCACCTAGCAGTATAAATAGGAACCTGGTATAAGTGGACGAAGTTGTGACGTCCCATCTGGGTTGGTGATCGGTTACAAGGTGAGATGGGTATCGTACTGGTCAACCTAAGCCTTCGGGTGAGAATGGTACCGTACAGATTAACCCTAAGCCTTCGTTTCCAGATGTCGCCAATTGGCTAAAATACAGACCACACACACATTCACAGCCATTCCAACGATACATAAACACTTAACATGCATTTCACGCAATACATTCCCAGTTAAGGAGGCGCGATAATAATGAGCTTAGCTCGCACTGCGTGGATTCCCCTTGACGAACAAACAAGTGAATAACAACACCACAACACAACACCACCACGACCATCACCACCACCACACACACCACCACCACCACACACACCACCACAACACCACCACCAACACACACCACCACCACCACACACCACCACCACCACACACCACCACCACCACACACCACCACCACCAACACACCACCACCAACACACACAACCAACAAACACCACCAACACACACCACCACCATTACCAACACCATTACCAACACCCCCACCAACACGCACCACCACCAACAACAACACACACCATACATCACACACCACCAACAACACCACACATCACACACCACCATCAACACTACATACACCACACATCACACACCACCAACAACACCACACACCACCACCAACTCCACCTCCACCAACACACACCCCCACCAACACACTCCACCACCAACACACACCCCCACCAACACACACCACCACCACACACCACCACCAACACACACCACCACCAACACACACCACCACCAACACACACCACCACCAACACACACCACCACCACCAACACACCACCACCACCAACACACACCACACAACCACACTGATATGCAATGTGTGGATTCCTGAAGGTTAAGCGTGTATGTGTCAACTTTAAGATGTTTTATTGATGGTGTGTCTCTTAAGGGAGCCCACCTCGCTTATTTGTTCTTGCTCTCCCTCTCTCTTTGGCTTGTATCCATTCGGCTCCGTTCAGCCTACTGTTTTAAGACGGTTACCCCCATCCAGGATTCAATATTTTCCTGGCGAGTGGTAGCGATCCAGCATATATATATATTTTCGTTTTGACAGCAAGCTGTCAAATTAAATAATCACATAATTAAGCATCTGGAGAATAATAAATTAATCTGTGATAGGCAATATGGTTTTAGACGATGTCGATCAACTGCAGACATTCTTTGCCTTCTTACGCATCAAATCAACCAAGCTACAGACCAACATGGTGAAACACATACAATAGCACTGGATATATCAAAGGCATTTGATAGAGTCTGGCATCAATCCTTATTGTCGAAGATGTCACACTACGGCCTTGCATCATTAGTTCCACTAATTTCTTCTTATCTTCATAACAGAAAAATACGTGTAATGGTAGATGGCCTTTATTCTCAATTTCACTCAATAAATGCTGGTGTTCCCCAGGGATCAGTTTTGGCCCCAACTCTGTTCCTCATTCATATCAATGATCTCATATCTACCACTCATAATCCAATACATTCCTACGCAGATGACTCAACACTCCACAGTTCCTTCACATTTACCAATTCTTTCACCCAACCCGATCTTATAAATTCAAAAATAAACACTGCAATTTCTCTGAACCAGGACCTTTCTAGAATTAATGAATGGGGACAAGAGAATCTAGTTTCCTTTAATGCACAGAAAACCAAGTACATTCAATTTTTCTAACCGACAGAATCTCACTGACTCTCATATATTTGTTAATGATGTAAATATTCCCACTTCCCCTAGTATTGACATTCTCGGTGTAACATTAACTACTAACTTGAGCTGGACACATTATGTTAGAAGCATTGCTAAGAATGCCTCTAAAAAACTGGGACTCCTGTACAGAGTTCGAGAATTCTTCACTGACGAGCAGTTGGCCGTAATATATAAAGTCATGTGCGCTCTCAGATGGATTACTGTTCACCTCTGTGGGGTGGAAGTGGGAGTGGTTGCATTGAGGCAGTTGGACAAAATTCAAAATAAAGCTATTAGATTAATCAATAACCCTGCAATCACACAGGACCTTCCTACATTAGCCATACGAAGAAACGTTGCATCCCTTGCATTATTCTACAGATATTTTCACAGCAATTGTTCCGAGGAACTTGCTTCAATTGTGCCGCCTCTCCACATCTTTCCCCGTAGAACTAGGGCAGCTGAGAGTTCCCATGAATTTACACTTTCTCCTCCACAATGCAGAACTTCTGCTTATCAGAATTCATTTATCCCCAGAGCTACTACTCTTTGGAATTCACTTCCCTCGAATTGCTTTCCACAAACTTACAATCAACAAATGTTTAAATCCAGTTGTTACAAACATTTTATGAATGGAGGATGCCTTTAGGCACATGGACCTTTTTGTTTTATCTGTGTTTTTCCTTCCTCCGTTCATTGTCTCTTAAAAAAAAAAAAAAAAAAAAAAAAAGCTAAATTTGTAAATTTTTCAATAGAAAAATGTCTCCGGCGAAGCCGGATTTCTCCATGCAATGCTGGCTCGCTATCGCTCGCCAGGAAGAAATCGACACTTGGATGGGGATAATTGTCTTAAAACAGTTTGCTGAATGGGGCCGAATGGATACAAGCCAGGGAAAGCGAGAAAAGGAGAGAAAGATAAAACAAAAAAACTGACTCCCCTTAAGCTTGTAGGCTATGTGTCAACTTGAGATCTTTGTTGATGGTGTGTGTGTGTGTGTGTGTGTGTGTGTGTGTGTGTGTGTGTGTGTGTGTGTGTGTGTGTGTGTGTGTGGTGTGTGTGTGTGTGGTGTGTGTGTGTTTGTGGTGTGTGTGTTTGTGGTGTGTGTGTGGGTGGTGTGTGTATGTGTGTGTGTGTGTGTGTGTGTGTGTGTGTGTGTGTGTGTGTGTGTGTGCCTCGTCTTGTGTGTTAGTTTATGGTGTGTGTGTATAATACTGTATGTGTGTATTCTCTTTGTGTATGAATAAGAAAAAAGGCAAAGCTGCCTGTAGCGAGTGTCTACCCCAAAGTTGAGCGTCTGCCAAATTCAAGGAGTCGGAATGTCTGGACACACGGACCTGTAAACAGTTTAAGTCATAGGATGAGGGAAAGACTGAATGAGTTCCAAAGTTGAAGTTGAGGCTTTCGTCTCATTAACTCACGTCAACTCACCATTTCTCTGCAATTTCTCTCTCTCTTTCTCTCTCTCTCTCTCTCTCTCTCTCTCTCTCTCTCTCTCTCTCTCTCTCTGTCTCTGTCTCTGTCTCTCTCTCTCTCTCTCTCTCTCTCTCTCTCTCTCTCTATCTCTCTCCTCCTCTCTCTCTCTCTTCTTCTCTCTCTCGCTCTCTCTCTCTGTTTCTGTCTCTCTTCTCTCTCCCTCTTTCTGTCTCTCTCTCTCTCTCTCTCTGTCTCTCTCTCTCTCTGTGTCTCTCTCTCTCTCTCTCTCTGTCTCTCTCTCTCATTATAATATTGGGTTATTGGGTGTAGTTTTCCTGTTGGTTATTATAGACAGTCACTTCAACCTGTTCTGTGGGTCTTTGTTTATCTTAGGTATGGGGCCTTGGTAACAGGTGTGTATGAGAGAGAGAGTGAGTGTAGCTGCAGTCTCTTCAAATTGAAAGAGTAGTACTTTTAAGTGTTTGCATTAGAGTTTAGACACTGACCTTTAACTGAGAGAGAGAGAGAGAGAGAGGGGGGGGGGATATTATCGGTCAAATAGCGCTGGGTGGTGTATTCATTAGAGCCGCGGATTACAACGTAGAAAACGAGAATTGCGCATTATCTTTTATCCTCAAGTCCCCCCCCCACCCACCTGTTCTCTCTCTCTCTCTTTTCTCTCTCTCTCTCTCTCTCTCTCTCTCTCTCTCTCTCTCTCTCTCTCTC